>JAOTNS010003989.1:0-117500 GCA_028476615.1 Culter alburnus | reverse complement strand
CCTCAAAATGGATCTTTACAAAATGTTCGTCATGCATGCTATGCTCCGTGGCTAACGGCTAATGCTACACTGTTGGAGAGATTTATAAAGAATGAAGTTGTGTTTATGCATTATACAGACTGCAAGTGTTTAAAAATGAAAATAGCGACGACTCTCTTGTCTCTGTGAATACAGTAAGAAACGATGGTAACTTTAACCACATTTAACAGTACATTAGCAACATGCTAACGAAACATTTAGAAAGACAATTTACAAATATCACTAAAATATCATGTTATCATGGATCATGTCATTATTATTGCTCCATCTGCCATTTTTTGCTGTTGTCCTTGCTTGCTTACCTAGTCTGATGATTCAGCTGTGCACAGATCCAGACGTCCTGCCCTTGTGTAATGGCTTGAACATGAGCTGGCATATGCAAATATTGGGGTCATACATATTAATGATCCCGACTGTTACGTAACAGTCGGTGTTATGTTGAGATTCGCCTGTTCTTCGGAGGTCTTTTAAACAAATGAGATTTATATAAGAAGGAGGAAACAATGGAGTTTGAGACTCACTGTATGTCATTTCCATGGACTGAACTCTTGTTATTTAACTATGCCAAGATAAATTCAATTTTCAATTCTAGGGCACCTTTAAAGGGATTTAGGCTACATTCACAGTCAGTCCAAATCTGATTATTTGTGTATCCGATTGGAATCTGCAATGGCAGAACTGTATGAGGCCGGTATGAGCTTATTTATTCAGCGATGTCATCTCAGCCGGTTTCAAAACATGTCTCCATTATTCTGCTCGTCCGGCACTTTGCATCAGCCCAACCTTTTCAACATGTTTCCTATTACAATGTGACATTTACATTTTACTTGGTGTGAGAAAGTCACATAAACCATCAGAAATCCGATCAGAGCAGTCAAAACGGATTTCCAGACATGCGATTTTTCAAACCACATGATTGTAGCTTGAAATGGATTTGTAAAAATCACATTTCATGAGATATTTGGCCGTTCAGACATGTTGAATCTGGTCAGATTTCAATTGGATATGCACAAAAATAGGATTTGGACTGACAGCCTGAATGTAGCCAGTCAACTGGTGAAAGATGCCTGTTACGATATTCGGCATCTGTCTTGTTTTGGTGTGCGGAGTTTTGCTTTTTCCCTTTCAAATGTCTGTGCAGGGATTGGCTGCTGTGGACAGATCGTCATTGGCTGAGCTTGCGGCTGCTCCGTTTAAAAGGTCTCGGAAGATGGCGAGCTCATTCTGGCGTTGGCCTGCTGGCGTGAGGAGCTCCGGATTCCTTCTCCCGTCGGCAGATCGCAAACCACAGTTCCTGTTTTGTTTAAAGTGCTTCAATTAAGTTTTTGTTTATGCTTTAGGAGCGTAGGGGTGTCCTGCCATTTATTTTGTCTCTGTTTGTGATTTGTTTATTTCTAGGGAGTTAGGGAAGTTTATTGTAATTTTTTGTTTCTTTCGTTAGGGCATTTATTTATTTTTTTATTTGTAAGTTGTTTTGTTTGTTGTTTTGGCCTTGGGGCACCCTGAAGCCATGGCTCCTTTTATTTGATTTCTTTGTATTCCACCTTAATAAATTTTGTGTGGATCTTAGTTTGCTGTCTGTGGTGATCTGTCGGCTGGAGTCGGTTTCCCTGTTATCCACCAAACTCACGCCAGCCCCTTCTTTTAATAGAACGGGGCGTAACAATGCCTGTCAGTAAACAGTGTTCAGCTGCATTGGAGGAAGTTGCTTTGTCAATTTTCTTTTTATTTTCTCTCTTTAGTCAAAATCTTGGATGCAAATAATTGGATTACACTTACCTCAAGCGTGATGACTGTACTGGCTGGCACAAAACCAATTATTTTGTAATGCAAGTTTTCCTTTTTTTTTTTCTTTTTTTTTATAATTAATTATTTATTTTATATTTTTTATTTTATTTTATGCTATATATATATATGTACATGGCATTTCCTGGTCAGATGTTAAATTCAGAGGTTCAAGGTTTGTCAGGTTAGTTTCATCTGTTCACCCCTGCTGGTAAATGTCATTACTGCATCTGTTGTCATAAAGCATATTTCTCCATTGATGACTATTCAAAAAGCAGCTGCATATTCTATTAACATTTTTCCATAAGTGGTTAATTATGCTTGTACTTAACCTGTTGAACTGTACAAAATGTAATTTAGTAGTAAAGTAGAAAAGCAGCAAAAGGACAACAGAAATTATTCAAATATGTTAAAGACAGAACAGAAACACAACTAACACCACATAGAAACACAGACACACAGTCAGAGAACAGTAGAGTTTGACTCTCAACACGTGAGACGAGAAACAAATGTATTATTTTATTCTCCACTGATAGATGAGAGCAGTATTATTGTTATTTGAGTTTCAGAAAGTAGTTTGAGGAACTGCTGAGAGTTTCAGACTGATTTTCTGAACTGAACTGATGAAGAAATGAAGTTTCCGCTGACAGTTTGTGTGTTTCTGCTGACGGGTAAGAGCTCAAGATCTCTAACACAAGAGTTTATTATCTGTTATTATGACTTATTATCAGTGTACATGAGTAAAGCAGTGTGTGTGTGTGTGTGTGTGTGTGTGTGTGTGCAGTGATCAGTTCACTGTCTGTGGACATTACAGTGAGAGGAACGGAGGGAGAACCAGTGATTATTAAGTGTCTTTATGCTAAAAGGTTATGAAGACTCTAACAAATATCAAATATATCATTAATATATTTTATTTAATGTGTTTATCATTTACTGCTGATATCTTCACCTGACACACTTCTCTCTGCACTATATTTCTCTCACATGAACTGAACAGGAAGTCAAAGGTCAGACAGATGGTTCCCATGGCAACATGACTTTCAATAGTTATTATAGTTGTTTTTTTATTTATTTATTTATTTAATTCTTTCATTAAATCATTCTGCTGTTTCCTCTTGTGTTTTTCAGTGATTATCGTCACTGCGGAGGCTTTGGTTTTACTCCTGATAGCAGTTCCTCTGATTATAGTGGCTGTACGAAAGAAAAAGAAGAAGAAAGGTAATATTTTACACTAAATAAGTCCTTTTATCTGATGTTTCAGCATTTTGAGCAACAAAAGACACACACACTCACACACACACACATTTGGCTTACACAAATTATAAACACAGAAAAAGACAAGTACATCACCCATTGGACAAACACCATTAAAAACCAACACAAACTGGAATGTTATTTGACACTAAATCGAGAATACACTCTTGCGAACTACCTGAGCACAGTGAGTGATGTGAAACTCAGGAAAACACAGACAGACCTGGCTCTCCCGTGAGGACAGACTCTGCTCGCACTGCATCCTGGGAGTGACGGAGATGGCACTGCACTTCCTTACAGAATGCCCAAAATACCAAGAAATCAGAGACCACTACTACCCCAAAATTAATAAACATTTCTCCAATTTAACACCTGTAGCCATATCCAAAAACTCAGAAAGAAACAAACAGCCAATATAAACACACCCCCATCAGACCGACACACATGTATATAATGTATATAATGTTCAAATTCTAAGTTCAGTTGTTACATGATTTCTGTATATTATTTTACTATATATTATTTTTTATAATTTATTTTATTATTTTGTTACTACTTTTATTTTTATTTAGTTTATAATTTTATCTAGGCTTTACTCAGATGTTCTCTTGTTCTAAATATTGTTCTATGTTGGTTAAATGCTTTGGCAATATATATATATATATATTTTTTTTTTCGTCATGCCAATAAAGCTATCTGAATTGAATTGAATTGAATGAAGAGCTTGGTTTGGGATGATGTGTTTGAGTATCTGAATTAAAGGATCTTATAATTATGAACTATAAGTGAAGAAGTGAGTATCTAACATTGATCTATTTCACAGGTCTGCTGTCGTCCTCCATTGTAGAGTTTAATCCAGTGTTTTATGAACAGGTGAGTCAGAAACTGATGATTATGGTTATTTATTGAACTCCAGGTGTTTTACAGCAGTAACTGTGTTAGCAGTTTCTCCAAAACAGATTTTATTTCTTGCTCAACACTGTAATGACACTGAAACAGAGACTTTTTACTGATCTTCAGTACTTTGACATTGGGTCTCCATCAGTGTGTGTTTGTGAATTATTATATTTACATGTTAAAACTTTAAACAGATTTATTTTCTATTAACTATCTCTTGTTTTCTGTGACTGTAGATCAAAGACACTGGATGTCACTGTAATCCAGAGGACAGAGACACAGAAACAACTGTATTTTACAGCTGTGTGTCATGAACTATTGTGCTATATGAGAATCAAGCACTCCATCATGAACTCCTCAACACAAATGAGTTTATTAATAAAATAATATAATATAATATAATATAATATAATATAATATAATATAATATAATATAATTAATAATCAAGCCTGTTTTGTCTGTTCATTCTAGAGTTCAGAAAGATCAGATTCATCTTCATGACTTGATTTTCTGGTCAATTGATGTTTTTATTGTAATTGTCATTAATGTGTCAGTTTTACATTTGATTCTGGATATGGATCATAAAATAAATGAAGCATGTATTACTTAATAATGTGTATATGGATGTTCAGTTCAGGTTAGTTTCATCTGTTCACTCCTGCTGGTTGATGTTGAAACTACAATAATCTGCTGCCAGAGAGCATCTTTCTCCATTCATGACCATTCAAAAGTAGCTGCATATTCTGATAAATCATTGAAAGCAACATATAAATCCATCCATTGAGATGCTAATGCTAATGGATGTCTTTGACACACACTTGTCAAACAGGAAGTGAAACTACAGCCACAGGAAGAGCTTTGAAGCTTCAGCTGAATACAAACTACATTTCCCACAATGCAACTCTTCTCCCAGAGCTCAAATGATGGAGAAAGAGTGATCTTAATGTTATTATATATTATAATATATTAAATATTATTTACACTTTCTGTAAACGACAGCGTTTTTGCCATGCTGATGATTACCACAGAAGATAACTCTAAAAAGCATTTATTATTCATCTCAATGCTTTTTCATTTGTCCTTTTCAATCAGATTTTTCCAAGGATTGATTCTTTAAAAGTGGATGATGATATTAAAAACAAATGTAATTTAGTATTAGAAAAAGAGCAAAAGAGCAAAAGGGCAAAAGGGCATCAGAAAGCACTCAAACATGTTAAAGACAGATGGAAACACAGAGGACAGGAAACAGTTTGTGGTTGATGAATTCACAGCTTATTTCCTGGTCAAATCTGAGAGGCGTTTTCTCACCGAACACCTCATAGAAACACAGACACACAGTCAGAGAACAGTAGAGTTTGACTCTCAACACGTGAGACGAGAAACAGATGTATTATTTTATTCTCCACTGATAGATGAGAGCAGTATTATTGTTATTTGAGTTTCAGAAAGTAGTTTGAGGAACTGCTGAGAGTTTCAGACTGATTTTCTGAACTGAACTGATGAAGAAATGAAGTTTCCGCTGACAGTTTGTGTGTTTCTGCTGACGGGTAAGAGCTCAAGATCTCTAATACAAGAGTTTATTATCTGTTATTATGGCTTATTATCAGTGTACATGAGTAAAGCAGTGTGTGTGTGTGTGTGTGTGTGTGTGTGTGTGTGTGTGCAGTGATCAGTTCACTGTCTGTGGACATTACAGTGAGAGGAACGGAGGGAGAATCAGTGATTATTAAGTGCCCTTATGCTAAAGGATATGAAGACTCTAACAAATACTTCTTCAAAGGAGTTTACAAAGAGAGTGTCCTTATACTACAATCTGATGGAGGAAAGTCTAAGGACAGATTCTCACTGCAGGATGATCGTCAGAGACCTGTCCAGATCTTTACCTCCACCTTCTATCCAGGTGCCTGATATTCAATATTAATCTTCCAGCTTAAGTTTCTCTTCACATAAACCCATGATTATGTGCATTAATGTGTCAGTATAACAGCTCAGTCTTTATTCCCCTTCAGATCAAACTATCAGCTCATTTTCAAACTATCTGAGAACATCAGACACAAACCCACAATCCAGCAGCATCACGATCACAGACCATCAGATCAGCTCTTCAACAGGTTCATCTTCTGACCTTCATCCCTCATTAATATCATTTATTAAATATGTGTTTATCATTTACTGCTGACATCTTCACCTGACACACTTCTTACTGCACTATATTTCTCTCACATGAAGTGAACTTAAATCACACCATCCATCAGAACAGGAAATGAAAGGTCAGACGGATGGTTGTCATGGCAACATGACTTTCAATAGTCCTCATATTCCTTTTTTTCATGTAAGTCTTTCATTTAATCATTCTGTAAACCAGTTTCTATTCTGATTCTTCTGGCTGTTTCCTCTTGTGTTTTTCAGTGATTATCGTCACTGTGGAGGCTTTGGTTTTACTCCTGATAGCAGTTCCAGTGATTATAGTGACTGTACGAAAGAAAAAGAAGAAGAAAGGTAATATTTTACACTAAATAAGTCATTTTATTTATTTTTCAGCAATTTGAGCAACAAAACACTGAAGAGTCAGGTTTGGGATGACGTGTGAGTATATGAATTAAAGGATCTTACATTTATGAACTATAAAATAACTGATGAAGTATCTAAGAAAGACTAACATTGATCTATTTCACAGGTCTGCTGTCGTCCTCCATTGTAGAGTTTAATCCAGTGTTTTATGAACAGGTGAGTGATCAGAAACTGATGATTATGGTTATTTATTGAACTCAAGGTTTACAGCAGTAATTGCACCAACAGTTTCTTTCTCCACACTGTAATGACACTGAATCAGAGACTGTGATGGCAGTGATCTTCAGACACTGAATCTCAGATTGTGTGTGAATTATTATATTCATGTGTTAAAACTGTAAACAGATTTATTTTCTCTGTTAACTAACTGTCACGTCTGCTTCATGTTCTTGTTGTCAGGTCTTTTATTTTGAAGTTTAGTCACAGTCATGTTTCCTGTCATGTGTTTCTCTTGCTCCTCATGTGATCCTGTCATGTGCTTTCTCTGTTCATGTGTTCTGATTGGTTCCCTTGTGTATGTGTCATGGGGCAGGTTCAAGCTCAAACCGGTGCGCAACATTTTGCTACGTTTTCGGGGTTGAACGACATGTTTCCTGGAAACGATGTGCAACGGTGTGCAACGGGTTTGAGATACGTTTTCTCTTGTTTGGTGGGTGTGTCAGAAATGTCAGCCCAATCAGCGGCAATATGTATATAAACCACACGGTATTAAAGAGACAGCTCGCACAACAGGTATTATGTAACATAAAAATACTATACTTATATATTTTACTATTGTATTGTGAAGTGACACTTTAATAAGCTTATTCTATACTCTGATTATATAATGGTAAATATTACAATATCAAAGCACAACAACAGTGATCAGCGATAAGCCTAATTAATACAAACAATAAAAATAATATAGATCATAACAGTCTTAAATGTAAGAAGTGGATTATCCTTCACCTGAAATGTTTGTCTTTTCATCCTGAAATGCAAGGCAAGTGTTGTATCACAATAATTAGAAGTTTCCACAAATCCCTTCACTGGATTGGGATGTTCTCTTTTATTCTGAACGGCAAGGGCAGTGACTGTAACATCGAGTGTATTTTGCGGTATTAAACACGCATTTATACCGACTTCATCAGGCTCTGAAAATTCTTCAAAAAGAACACAAAGAATGTCCCTCTCAGCTGCCATAGTTGAAACTCTTGCCTCATCAGTACGGGGTGTTCAACGCACCACCGTTTTCTTTTAAAAGACGTTTTGCAACGTTTTGTCGGGGCTGAACGCAGCCATGTTCTCATTGGCTCATGGTTTGATGATGAACAGGTGTTCATTGTTAGTCATTAGTCTCTCTGTATCTATAGCCCTCATGTTTCATTGTTCTCTTGTTGAGCTTTGTTCCCTGTAAGAGAGTCTCATGCATCTAGTCTTGTCACAAATAGTGATGGGCAGATTGAGGCTTCGTGAAACACTGAAGCAGTGGAAGCAAATGTGCCGTGATGTGTCGAGGCTTCGAAACAATCTGACACACTTCTCCACGGTTGACTCCTAGTGGTCAGAACAGTGGAAATGCAACAAAACTCAGGCCAAACATGCATTAAAAATACACTTTTACAAATGTATTGCAAAAGTCTTATTGAAAGTAAAATCAACCAAATGCAATTAACTAATAATCTAATAAGATTAAATATAGAGTGTCTGTATAATATGGGTTTTTTTTTTTTTTTTACCAATTTTCAAGGCTTGTTTCTCTGTTCCATGGCTCAAGCTAAACAGGCAAATAAGAGATTAATAACTACCATTATTCATTTTAATTAGTCTAATGTCTAATTAAAACATATACAAACAAATAAAACTGATCGGAGATCAGGTAAAACCATAGGGTAAAGCCCTAGACACTTGTTCAATAGTTCTCAGTGAATCTACGTGATTCATGAGTTCACTTTATCATCACCCTCTACCGGTGAACCACTGATATTTCGAACTGTTTCGAAACAGTGATGACGTAATGAAGCCTCGTTTACTAAAATCATGTGACTTTGGCAGTTTGATACACGCTCCGAATCACTGATTCGAAACAAAAGATTCATGAAGCAGTGGTCACAAGTCACTAGTCACAAAGTCAAATTCATGTTTATTTTCATGTTTATGGTCATGTTAAGATTATCAAGTCTAGTTTAAGTTATCATCTTGTCTTGTTTTGTTTGTCCTGGATAATCTTTAATTATCTGCACTTGGGTTCGGCTCGTCTACAGTGTCCTCCATTACACTGACTAACTCTTGTTTCTGTGACTGTAGATCAAAGACGCTGAACCTCACTGTGATCCAGAGGACAGAGACACAATAACAACTGTATTTTACAGCCGTTGTTCATGAACTATTGTAAAATATATAATATAATATAATGGCAAATCATCTTTATCCTTCTCATCATTGTCATCGTTTTTCTGAACATGAGTAAATATCAAGCTTGTTTTGTCTGTTCATTCTAGTTCAGAAAGATCAGATTCATCTTCATGACTTGATTATTTGGTCTTTTTTTTATTGTAATTATCATTAATGTGGCAGTTTTACATTTGATTCTGAATATGGATCATAAAATAAATGTATTCTTTTCTGAAGCTGAAAGTCTCATGAGATTCTTTCATCATATTATTCTGGATTGCAAGTGAAGCATGTATTTTTTTCATTAATACTATTATGTATGACTTTATTTATTAATGTGTATATAGATGTTCAGTTCAGGTTAGTTTCTTCTGTTCACTCCTGCTGGTTGATGTTGAAACTACAATAATCTGCTGCCAGAGAGCATCTTTCTCCATTCATGACCATTCAAAAGTAGCTGCATATTCTGATAAATCATTGAAAGCAAATAAATGGCACAGTTTTTTGGAGGCTGTTAGAAGCAACTGCTGTTGAGATGCTAATGTATAGCTTTATCAACATGTTACTATAGGGTTTGCTTCAGTTAAACATGAGATGTCTTTGACACACACTTGTCAAACAGGAAGTGAAACTACAGCCACAGGAAGAGCTTTGATGCTTCAGCTGAACACAAACTACATTTCCCACAATGCAACTCTTCTCCTAGAGCTCATATGATGGAGAAAGAGTGATCTTAATGTTATTATACATTATAATATATTAAATATTATTTACACTTTATGTAAACGACAGCGTTTTTGCCATGCTGAAGATTACCACAGAAAATAACTCTAAAAAGCATTTATTATTCTCAGTGCTTTCACATTTGTCCTTTTGGATTGTTTCTTTAAGTGGATCATGCTTAACATATATATATAGAAAAAGAGCAAAAGGGCATCAGAAAGCACTCAAACATATTAAAGACAGAATGGAAACAGTTTGTGGTTGATGAATTCACAGCTAATTTCCTGGTCAAAACTGAGAGGTGTTTTCACAACTAACACCACATAGAAACACAGACACACAGTCAGTGAACAGTAGAGTTTGACTCTCAACACGTGAGAAAAAAACACATATATATATATATAATTTTTTTTTTTTTTTTTTTTTTTTTTTCATCGATAGATGAGTGCAGTATTATGGGTATTTGAGTTTTATTGGGTATTTGGTTTATTGGGTATTTGAGTTCATTTGAGGAACTGCTGAGAGTTTCAGACTGATTTTCTGAACTGAACTGATGAAGAAATGAAGTTTCCGCTGACAGTTTGTGTGTTTCTGCTGACGGGTAAGAGCTCAAGATCTCTAATACAAGAGTTTATTATCTGTTATTATGGCTTATTATCAGTGTACATGAGTAAAGCAGTGTGTGTGTGTGTGTGTGTGTGTGTGTGTGTGTGTGTGTGTGTGCAGTGATCAGGTCACTGTCTGTGGGCATTACAGTGAGAGGAACGGAGGGAGAACCAGTGATTATTAAGTGTCCTTATCCAGGAGGATATGAAAACTCTGTCAAATACTTCTTCAAAGGAGTTTTCAGAGAGAGAGTCATTATACTACGATCTGATGGAGGAAAGTCTAAGGACAGATTCTCACTGCAGGATGATCGTCAGACCAGATCATTTACAGTGACCATCAGTGACCTGAAGATGGAAGATGCTGGATTTTACGGCTGTAGATCTGGATGGTGGGGAGAATATAAACAAATCCAGCTGATTGTGATCAGAGGTGCCTGATGTTCATTATTAAACAACAATCTGCTTCATCATTCATCTTTATTGTTTTATGAATATATTTGTTTAATTTGAATGGTGTGACGACTCTTCCTCATTTCTCAGCTCCACAGAGACCGAGACCTGTCCAGATCTCAACATCCACCTTCTATCCAGGTGCTGATATTCATTATTAAACAACAGTCTGCTTCATCATTCATGTTTATACTTCATGCTCTAGTTAATGATTGTGTTATTAATGTATTTGTGTCATTTCTATGGTGTGACCTTGTTTCTAAAGCTCCACAGAAAACAACGCCTGTCCAGATCTCAACATCCACCCTCCATCCATATGCCTGATATTCAATATTAATCTTCCAGCTCAAGTTTCTCTTCAGATAAACCCATGATTATGTGCATTAATGTGTCAGTATAACAGCTCAGTCTTTATTCCCCTTCAGATCAAACTATCAGCTCATTTTCAAACTATCTGAGAACATCAGACACAAACCCACAATCCAGCAGCATCACGATCACAGACCATCAGATCAGCTCTTCAACAGGTTCATCTTCTGATCTCTCAGTGATATATTTTATTTCATATGCACTGTAATAATATGTCTGCAATACGTCTTCACCTGACATGTGTCTCTCTGTACTATATTTCTATCATATGAAGAAATGAACTTAAATCACACTGTCATCAGAGCAGGAAGTGACTGATGGTTGCCATGGCAACATGACTTTCAATAGTCCTGAAATCCTTCTTTTTTTCCATACAAGTCTTTCATTTAATCATTCTGTAAACCGGTTTCTATTCTGATTATTCTGGCTGTTTCCTCTTGTGTTTTTCAGTGATTATCGTCACTGTGGAGGCTTTGGTTTTACTCCTGATAGCAGTTACACTGATTATAGTGTCTGTACGAAAGAAAAAGAAGAAGAAAGGTAATATTTTACACTAAATAAGTCCTTTTATCTGATGTTTCAGCATTTTGAGCAACAAAAGACTAAAGAGTCAGGTTTGGGATAACATGTTTAAGTATCTGATCTTACAATTATGAACTATAAGATAATTGAACACAGACAGCAACATAGTGTCAGGCCAGATCCGGCCCATATCTGGTCCACATGTAATCCATGGGCCTGTTTACACCTGGTCACTTCATGCGTTTTCATTGATCAGATAGCTATCCAATCGTGAAAAGACCAGGTCTAAATGCCCTCCGAAACACATTCGAAACAAATATAAATCCGATAGTTCAAACCACTTCAGGAGATGATCTGGGACACATTCCAGTCAAAACTGAACAGGTCTAAATGCATCTGGTTGTTGAAACCACATATGTAAATTTATCTCCTCCCAAAAATACTAAAATAAACGTGTGAGAGCGTGTTATAGGCTAAATAACATGTTATAGTTAGATATGACAGCGCTACTGCAGCACACATCGCCGCAGATGAGCAGCTGAGGATCTCTTCAGCAAGACAACGCACAAACTGCCACAAATAAAACTGAAAGTAAGTCGCAGACTCTCAAAACACAATCATCTTCATTAAAAGTAACGAGATTAAATGATCTTACCAGTGCTGTGGCCACGCTCTCTCCTATTGCGGTCTTTGATTTTGAAATTAGCCAATGATCAATAAAATGCAGCTCATATTTGTTGTTTTCGGTGACGTGAACTCCATGAAATCTGCATATAGAGCGGGAATTGTAGATCGGATTTATATCCGTTTTGCGGAGACACATTTATGTGGCCAGGTGTAAATGCAATCATTTTTATAAATCAGATAGCTATCCGATCAGAGAAAACACATGAAGTGACCAGGTGTAAACAGGCCCCACATGTACCAGATGTGGGCCGGATCTGGGCTATGTTGCTGTCTGGGAAGTATCTAAGAAAGACTAACATTGATCTATTTCACAGGTCTGCTGTCGTCCTCCATTGTAGAGTTTAATCCAGTGTTTTATGAACAGGTGAGTGATCAGAAACTGATGATTATGGTTATTTATTGAACTCGAGGTGTTTACAGCAGTAACTGTGTTAGCAGTTTCTCCAAAACACATTTTGTTTCTTCTCCACACTGTAATGACACTGAAACAGAGACTGTGATGGCAGTGATCTTCAGACACTGAATCTCAGATTGTGTGTGAATTATTATATTCATGTGTTAAAACTTTAAACAGATTTATTTTCTCTGTTAACTGTCACGTCTGCTTCATGTTCTTGTTGTCAGGTCTTTTATTTGAAGTTTAGTCACAGTCATGTTCCTGTCATGTGTTTCTCTTGCTCCTCATGTGATCCTGTCATGTGCTTCCCTGTCCATGTGTTCTGATTGGGTTCCCTTGTGTATGTGTCATGTTCTCATTGGTTCATGGTTTGATGATGAACAGGTGTTCATTGTTAGTCATTAGCTCTCTGTATCTATAGCCCTCATGTTTCATTGTTCTCTTGTTGAGCTTTGTTCCCTGTAAGAGAGTCTTGTGCATCTAGTCTTGTCACAAAGTCAAATTCATGTTTATTTTCATGTTTATGGTCATGTTAAGATTATCATCAAGTCTAGTTTAGGTTATCATCTTGTCTTGTTTTGTTTGTCCTGGATAATCTTTAATTATCTGCACTTGGGTTCGGCTCGTCTACAGTGTCCTCCATTACACTGACTAACTCTTGTTTCTGTGACTGTAGATCAAAGACGCTGAACCTCACTGTGATCCAGAGGACAGAGACACAGAAACAAGTGTATTTACAGCCGTTGTTCATGAACTATTGTCATAATAATATATAATATAATATAATATAATATAAATAAAATATAATATAATATAATATAATATAATATAATATAATAATATAATATAATATAATATAATATAATATAATATAATATAATATAATATAATATAATATAATATAATATAAAATAATAATATAATATATATATAATATAATATATATATAATATAATATATATATAATATAATATAATATAATATAATATAATATAATATAATATATAAATATAATAATATAATATAATATAATGCCAAATCATTTTCATCCTTCTCATCATTGTCATCGTTTTTCTGAACATGAATCATAATCAAGCCTGTTTTGTCTGTTCATTCTAGAGTTCAGAAAGATCAGATTCATCTTCATGACTTGATTATTTGGTCTTTTTTTATTGTAAATATAATGTGTGTTTTACGTTTTGATTCTGGATATGGATCATAAAATAAATGTATTATTTTTTGAAGCCTAAAGTCTCATGAGATTCTTTCATTCTTCAGTTTAATAGACTAATTAAATCATGTTATTCTGGATTGCAAGTGAAGCATGTATTTTATTTCATTATTGCTATTTTGTATGTCTTTATTTATTAATGTGTATATGGATGTTAAATTCAGGTTAGTTTCATCAGTTCACTCCTGCTGGTTGATGTTGAAACTACAATAATCTGCTGCCAGAGAGCATCTTTCTCCATTCATGACCATTCAAAAGTAGCTGCATATTCTGATAAATCATTAAAAGCAAATAAATGGTAGATGTTGTTTTTTTCTGGAGGCTGTTAGAAGCAACTGCTGTTGAGATGCTAATGGATAGCTTTATTAACATGTTACTATAGGGTTTGCTTCAGATAAACATGAGATGTCTTTGACACACACTTGTCAAACAGGAAGTCAAACTACAGCCACAGGAAGAGCTTTGATGCTTTGAAGCTGGGGCACGTTCAAGCTCAAATCGGTGCACAACGGTTTTCCCCGGGTTGAACGAGTATTCTGGGTTTGGGTCAATATTCCGAGCTCTGAGCCTTCCCCCCAGAAAGCAAGCCAAATACGCATAACTTTTTTTCTTGGATTATATGTACATGTGAACTCGTGAAGTTTCCTGGAAACGGTGTGCAACGGGTTTGAGATACGTATTCTCTTGTTTGGTGGGTGTGTCAGAAATGTCAGCCCAATCAGCAACAACATATTATAAACCATGCGGTATTAAAGAGACAGCTCGCACAATGGGTATGAATGTAACATATACACATTTATATATTTTGCTATTGTATTTTGGAGTGACACTTTCATAAACGTTTCTATTCTCCTCTGATTATATAATGGTAAATATTACAATATCATAGCACAACAACAGTGATCAGCAATAATGATAAGCCTAATACTCACAATAAAAATAATAAGATCATATAGATCATAACACAGTGTCAGAGGTAAGAAGTAGATTATCCTTCATCTGAAATGTTTGTCTTTTCATCCTGAAATGTGAGGCAAATGTTGGATCACAATAATTAGGAACCACAGTTTCCACAAATCCCTTCACTCGATTGGGATGTTCTCTTTTATTCTGGACGGCAAGGGCAGTGACTGTAACATTGAGCGTATTTTGCAGTATTAAACACGTATTTATACCGACTTCATCAGGCTCCGAAAATTCTTCAAAAAGAACACAAAGAATGTCCTTCTCACCTGCCATAGTTGCAGCTCTTGCCTCATCAGCACAGGGTGTTCAACGCACCACCGTTTTCTTTTAAAAGACGTTTTGCAACGTTTTGTCGTTGCAACAAACTACATTTCCCACAATGCAACTCTTCTCCCAGAGCTCATATGATGGAGAAATTGTGATCTTAATGTTATTATATATTATAATATATTAAATATTATTTACACTTTCTGTAAAATGACAGAATTTTTGCCATGCTGAAGATTACCACAGAAGATAACTCTAAAAAGCATTTATTATTCATCTTAATGCTTTTTCATTTGTCCGTTTCAATCAGATTTTAGCAAGGATTGATTCTTTAAAAGTGGATGATGTTAACATGTTTTGAAATAATAAAAAGAAAAATGTAATTTAGTATTAGAAAAGGAGCAACAGGGCATCAGAAAGCAATCAAACATGTTAAAGACAGATGGAAACAGAGAGGACAGGAAACAGTTTGTGGTTCATGAATTCACAGCTAATTTCCTGGTCAAAACTGAGAGGCGTTTTCTCACGAACACCTCATAGAAACACAGACACACAGTCAGTGAACAGTAGAGTTTGACTCTCAACACGTGAGAAACAAATGTATTATTTTATTCTCCACTGATAGATGAGAGCAGTATTATTGTTATTTGAGTTTCAGAAAGTAGTTTGAGGAACAGCTGAGAGTTTCAGACTGATTTTCTGAACTGAACTGATGAAGAAATGAAGTTTCCGCTGACAGTTTGTGTGTTTCTGCTGACGGGTAAGAGCTCAAGATCTCTAATACAAGTGTTTATTATCTGTTATTATGGCTTATTATCAGTGTACATGAGTAAAGCAGTGTGTGTGTGTGTGTGTGTGTGTGTGTGTGTGTGCAGTGATCAGGTCACTGTCTGTGGACATTACAGTGAGAGGAACGGAGGGAGAACCAGTGATTATTAAGTGTCCTTATCCAGGAGGATATGAAGACTCTTACAAATACTTCTTCAAAGGAGTTTTCAGAGAGAGAGTCATTATACTACAATCTAATGGAGGAAAGTCTAAGGACAGATTCTCACTGCAGGATGATCGTCAGACAGATCATTTACAGTGACCATCAGTGACCTGAAGATGGAAGATGCTGGATTTTACGGCTGTAGATCTGGATGGTGGGGAGAATATAAACAAATCCAGCTGATTGTGATCAGAGGTGCCTGATGTTCATTATTAAACAACAATCTGCTTCATCGTTCATGTTTATTGTTTTATGAATATATTTGTTTAATTTAAATGGTGTGACGACTCTTCCTCATTTCTCAGCTCCACAGAGACCGAGACCTGTCCAGATCTCAACATCCACCATTCGTCCGAATACAAACACCAGCACTGAACACAACGACACTGAACACAGCAGCACAGGTACCTCAGCTCACTCACACACTGAATACACAAAAAAACATTAACAAAATATTGTTAATGTAAAGTTACTGTTATTACTTATTTTTCAGAGCCATAACTTCAATAAATACATCAGTAGTTAGTCTGATTATACTGAAAACAGAGACATAAAAGCTTCTATACACAAATCTAATGCTGCATTCATGATCATGAAGCATGTAATTATGAGTTTCCAACTAGTTCTGACAAGAAAAATTCATGACTTCCTCAAACTTGCACCAGATTGGAAACTCATCAAAATCTCATTCTTCAAATCTCCAACTTATTAAAGAACCAAAATGGCAGCGGCTTCGATAGTCAGAGATCAAGATGTTCCTCAACACTTTAATCAAATGTACAACAACTGAATGTTGGACGTGTCATTTCACAGCCTGTTTTCTTTAGCACTTTCTTTCTTCTGCAGTTTCTGAGTCTGTGTTTCTGAGCAAAATCATCATGATGTGAACACAGCGTTACTTCACGTGGGTTTTCATGAAGTTAACAGAGACTTTTATCCAAAGTGACTGTATCAGTTTAGATAATAAAGTCCTAATTGAGCACTAATATATTGTGATTATCAGTAATCAGTGTTATGAACAGAAAACACAACCTTTGTTCATATGCAGCAACAGCACAGGACAAACAATGTTATGTGTGTTTTTTGTCCATTGTTATTATTATTTGTTATTATATTATCACATGAGCGACTCATTCATACGTCACTGGTGTTTTTCTCTGTCAGTGTCTCATCAAGCAGAAACTGAAACAAGAACAACAACAGGAAATACTACAGTTGAACTCCATCAGTCAACCACTCGTAAGCACACAAACTACACTACCCATAATGCAACTCACATCACATGATCACTCTTTGAAAGGAAATTGTTTTGAACATTTGTGGAGACACATTTTATCTCCTGTATAAACATGAAATGATGCACAAATCAGTTTTCATGTGGTTAATTCGGTTTGACATCAACTGTAAAGAGACGTGTTTTCTTCTGAAGAGTCGAGGTTTACCATTGCAGTTTCACTTCCGTTACACAAGATAACAACTATAGATATTTGTAATGTTACAATATCATGTGTTCAGTGATGCGTTCAGACCTGGCTTCTGTTGCTGGCGGTCTGGGTTCGGTTCTGCTGGTTCTGACTCTGTGTTCTGGAACAATCCTCATCCTGAAAAAGAGGAAAAGGAAATGTGGGACAGGTAATGCTTTGTGATTTTAAAGTCCTGTTTTTAGTGTTTGAACTGATTTGACTTGGTCTTTTTTCTCTATTCATGCTCCATTCAGATTTAGTGCAGCACAATACAGAGGTGAGTGATCAAACTTTACCTGTAGATCAGAAATACATGTGAAATTATTGTTTATTGATGAACAGAGAGTATTATCTATGTAAACTAGTAAATTATTAATATATGTGCTGTTTTTCAGACTGACCGCATGTATGAAGAGATTCCAAACAGTGACATCGCCACGGTAACATCCTCACCCAATCAGACGCCTGCATCACACCTCGACAACCTCCCAGAAGTCTCTGCTGTTTATGCCACAGTAACCAAACAGCAGCCTGATTCATACCTCAGTCACACCCACTCGACCAATCAGGTGACAGATCCAGACTGTGATTATTATGCTAATATGAAGTCACCTGACCCAACACAGGACAGCAGGACAGAACTGATCTACGTGACAGCAACACATCCACAAAACATCTCAACACATCCACAAAACATCTCAACCAACGAGGGTCTGATATATTCAGAGATCAAGAAAAAGTCTGTCCACAGACATTGTAAATGATGTAAAAATAAAATCTGGTAAAATTTCTTTACTGAATCAATATTTTTGACACACTTTTCTTCAACTATTTTATAAAAGTGTATAATATTGCTAACCGCAAATGTTACTATATTGGATACTTATGTATCATTCAGCTTGATATCAAACTCCTGAAGGTCAAACTATTCTGAAGTTATAGGTGCAAAATATCAATGTTCCATTATTCATCAACACTAGGTGGCGCTGTGCTGAAACTCCTCTCATACCCTCAGAGTATGATGGCTAGTGTAAGCCTTTTCTTAATTGAGATGTTGTACTGTTCCTGAAATACAATACAATAATCATGCGTTTAAACGATGGCATTTATATAGTGTATTTTACATTAATATATCTTAATTAATTTAACACATTTAACATCACCACCATATTTTGATCTCATCATTTCTATTTAATAATCCCTCTGTCATTCTTTGGTAAGTCTTGCATGTGTCTAACTGAGCGCTCATGTATCCTGTTTCTCCTGTGTCCTGGTTCTTTTGATTATCCACTTGGATTCTCCGTTTTGCCTCAGCGCTTTACTCAGCTGTTGTTTGGATTGTTTGTTTGTGTATGACCTTTTGCCTGGATGTGGATTATGATGTGTATTACACTTTTAATAAATACTGTGTTTGGATCCTCAACCTTTGTGTCTCAGAGCAGTTCTTGATTAATATTCAATAAGCAGCAAGACTGGAATGCTGCATGAAACACTCACATTTTACATACTGAGTAAAAGTCACAGATACTCTGACCACCTTATAATGAAGTGGATCATCCCTTCCTCAAAGAGCACAACACTGCTTCTCTATGCAATATAGTTTGGTCAACTGGTAAACCATTACAGACGTCATGTAGAGCTGATGTGGTTAAAGAGAAAGAAAGGGGAAGGAAATGTTCATTTTAGTTACTGAGGCTGCATGATGTTCACTCAGTACGGAAGAGAATGACAGTAGCGTTTGTCACACAGAGTTTGGTGTTTTATTTTAGAGAAACTCTTGTCAAAGTTCATCATGTGGGACGTTCTGCTGCTCTTTTCCAGCATCTGTACAGGTGAGTTTGAGACTCTGAGCTCTTTTACACACAGTTTGACATGATCTCTTAACAGCTCTCTATAATGATATTTGTGTTTCAGCTGTTGTTGTAGGAGCTCCAGATACAGTTACAGGACACAGAGGAGAGAGAGTTGAGATCAGATGCCCATATGAACCTGGATATAAATCAAATTCAAAGTATTTTTGTAAAGGCGAGTGTACGATTGGAAATAAAAACATCATGGTTAAATCAGGATCTAAAGCTAAAGACAAGAGATTCTCTCTGACTGACGACAAGAAGAACAGAGTTTTCACCGTCACCATCACTGATCTGAGAACAGAGGATGCAGGACAATACTGGTGTGCTGTGGAGGGGGTAATTTTTAATGATTATTCAGAGATTTTGTTGCTGGTTAAACAGGGTAAGTGATACATTTTGTTAACAACAAAAGTTAACTGCATGGACACATTGTTTTTTTGAGTTGATTGTCTGCTTATATCCATGTATTGAGTAAATACAGTAATAATCCACAACAGGCTCTGTGCTACAGTGATTTTACTGTGAATAAAGGGTTTTCTATGGCACAAAATGAAATAAAAACAGATTAAAACAGAGATTACATGAAAGATTTTATGTGTTTTTAACTTAAATCCAGTGTCAATGTTTTAAGTTGATCTTTTCTGTGACCCTTCAGATAAAACTGAAGTTTCAACCATCAGCTCTTTTTCAAAAACACAGTCGTCTTTCAGCACAACAGAACTGAATCTACAATCAGGTCAGTTCATCTGTCTGTCGCTCTCTATGACTCTGATTTATTCAATATTGTGCATCTAAATGTACTTCATTGTATTTATATATGTTAGATGATTCCTTTGAGATGAAATGTGTGTTAAAGGTGTTGAAGACTGAAGATTTAGTCAACAGAAATTTGCTCCGGTGGGATTTTCCCTTTTATTAAACATTTGCAAGTTGCTTTGGATAAGGAAGTGTCTTTAAAATGAACATTAAAATGTTTTCAGTAGACAGTAATCTGTGCTGTGAATAAAAAATATACATACAACATCTGTTAATATTCACATGATGTGGATGGTTTGTGTGTGTGAATGTGGAGCTTCGTTTATGTGTTCATGATTTTATCACGAGCGGCTCATTCACACGTCACTGGTGTTTCTCTCTGTCAGTGTCTCATCAAACTGAAAGTGAAATGACAAGAACAACAGGAAATACTACAGATGAACTCCATCAGCCAAATACTAGTAAGCACACAAACTACACTACCCATGATGCAACTCTTTGATCGCACAGAACAAGCTCATTTTGGAGAAAGGAAATTGCTTTGAACATTTGTGGAGACCCATATTCATGTGGTTAATTTGGTTTGCCATCAACCGTAACAGAAGTGTTTCCTTCTGAGCTGAGGTTTACCGTTGCAGTTTCACTTCAGTTACACAATATGATGACAATATATTTCAATATTTTATAGTACTATAATAAAAAATGATTTACAATTGTATAAATTATTAGATTGTTAATGTTCTTTTAACAGTATAATCAGAATCAGTAGTGTGTTGTTCATGTAATATCATGTGTAATATCATATCATGTAATATCATGTCCTGTTCAGACCTGGCTTCTGTTGCTGGCGGTCTGGGTTCGGTTCTGCTGGTTCTGACTCTGTGTTCTGGATCGTTCCTCATCCTGAAAAAGAGGAAAAGGAAACGTGGGACAGGTAATGCTTTGTTTGTGATTAGTATTATTATTATAAAGTCCTGTTTTAGTGTATGAATTGACTTAGTCTTTCTCTGTTTTCATTCAGCTTTAGTTCAGCAAAATGTGCAGCACAATACAGAGGTGGGTGTTCAAATCTTTACCTGTAGAAGATCACAAATATGATTGTTTCGATCAATAAAGAGTATTATCTATATAAACTAGTAAATTATTGATTGTTTTCAGACTGACCGCATGTATGAAGAGATTCCAAACAGTGACGTCACCGCAGTAACATATTCATCCAATCAGACGCCTGCATCACACCTCGACAACCTCCCAGAACTCTCTACTGTTTACGTCACAGTACCCAATCAGCAGCCTGATTCAAACCCTGGTCACACCCACTCGACCAATCAGGTGCCAGATACAGACTGTGATTATTATGCCAATGTAAAGTCACCTGACCCAACACAGGACAGCAGGACAGAAGTGATCTACGTGACAGCAACACATCCACAAAACATCTCAACAAACGAGGGAACGATATATTCAGTAATAAAACATGAATAAAAAAGTAAAAAAAAATAAAATAAATAAATAAATAAATAAAATAAATAAATAAATAATAAAAAAAAAATATTCAATATTACAATTTTTTTCTGTACAAAACAATTTATAAATCATTTAATGTATAAACAAAGCATGTTTAGCTCCTCTCCTGTATCCTCTGTGTGAAGTGATTCACGTCTCAGATTCAGGGTTGCCAGATCTGAGTAACAAAACTAACCCAATGACCCTGATCCAAACATCAGAACTCAAAACATGACTCTCCTGTACCTAAAACAGATATTTCACAGTCAATGTTATGCATTACGAACACACAGCTCTGTTCTGTCTGAGTGTTTGTAAACAGTAACAGTCCATCTATTCTGTGTCTTTTGTTCAATAAAACATTAGCCAATAGATCATAACTGAAATTCTCATTGTTACTAAACAGATAAGATATGATGCTAGAGTTAGCCTTTAATATTTCAGTAATACTGGCACATGAGTATAGCCAAACAGCGCAGATCATTCACAAAATCAAACACAAAGTAATGTGCATTCCCGCTCCATTACCCAGATGCTCAAATAAGCTCCTTTGATTGGCCAAAATCCTCTGGTGTCTGAACAGTGGCTGTCCCCGCCTCTACAGGTGCAAAATCACCTTTTCACTCCACATTTCTTACAGATATGTGGTACAAAAGTGAAAGAGCAGGAAATTGTTAGTGAAAAACAGTGTTTGAGACTCAAGCAGATTCAAGCAGGTGTTTTATGGATTTGTGATTTAGCTAGAAAAATATCCAAGAAAAGCAATGTATTTGTGTGAACATATTCTACAAGTGTGCAACTCTCATTGCAGGAATTCACATATAATTGCAGATGTGCAGAATTCGTCCACGAATTCACGCATTCAGGTTTTGATATGGGTGTGTGAAGTAAAAACATTGGTGTTAAATTAACACCACTCAGTGTTTAAATAGGTTTATGTTTATATGTTATAAAGTAACACTGAAGCAGCGTTAGAGTTAATTAGATACATAAGTGATTAATTGAGTGATGAATGAGCATTATTGAAGACACCTGATGATAACAAGCATGCAGTAGCAATAATCCTTCGTTGTCCTTTTGGGCAAAGAATTGATTCAGATTTTCATTCAGGTTTCAGTTGTTTACTGAAAGTTCTTGCACAATCAAAAACAAACAATAAAATAAACTCCAGTCAAAAACTGCATTAGAGTTCTTTCTTTCTTTCTTTCTTTCTTTCTTTCTTAAAGGAAATGTGCCAATACTGAAGGGAGCATCATTTCTTAAAGATGCTTATGTTAATCCACTAGTAATACAGAGCAAACCATTACAGAAATAAACAGGGGGGTGAACAACGAATGGACATAAATAACATCATAACACAGCCTTAGATGAAATCAACTGAAGAAAAAAGACATAAAATCTCTCAAGATCTCAGTAGAGGAGGATTAAACAACTCCACAAACAGAATTACCAGCTTCACTTATTTCTAACCAGTTAAGAATTATTGAGAATTAACAGAGGTTTAGATGTTGATGTTTTATTGAAAATAATAGTTTAGTTAGATCACCATTATTGTGATCGGTGTTTGCTTTACATATCTTAAAACTGAAAAGTTCTAGCATGTATTGATATCTGTTTGTATCTAAAGTGACTAAAACCCACAGGTTCACTATTAGAGAGACGCTGCATAGACATGCAGGATTAATTTACACACACAAACGCTCTCTCACTAATGCATTCAAATAAATGTAATCTACTTTATCTGATTTAGAACGAGCAGAAATCTGTAAGAAACATAACAACCTATAGGCAAAAGAACTGATAAAAAGAAGCTGTTATGTAGGAGCAATATCCTTGTGTCCGGCATTCTGACATCTGCTGCAGCTGAGCACAACGAGGTTCAGCGAGCTTGAGCTTTTCAAGCCAACATCAGAGTTTGTTCACGAACTTTAGTCTCTATAGTTTAAAATTGTGGCATGTTGCAAAGCATTCCCATCTCTCCTGTTTTCATTAATGATGTCATTAGCAATAAGTGAACATCAATTAATCACATAAAAGTCTACTTCAAAATCAGGTCATTCAACCCCTAATACACATGTGTGTCTATTCTCCAACTACAAATTACTCTGTCACAGGTGCTCAGTTGTTTTGCTCCAAAAATACCTTCATGACATTGTGCCCTCTATGGGTGATCAATATGACACAGCTTGACACTGTCTTGGCACTTTTATACACTGTAAAAAAAATCCCAGTAAAATTTACGGTAAAAAACCGGCAGCTGTGGTTGCCAGAACTTTACCGTAAAAAATACAGTAGCAACGTAAAAAAAAAATCTGTTAAATTTACGGTAAAATAGCGTATTTCATTAACTGATATAATGTTAATTTACCAACCTAATGAAGTACTAATATCTGTTTTGTACCTTTATAATACACTGACAGTCACCAAACACAGTGGTGATGAGAGTCACATGATGAATCAAAGTTCATCACAAGCAGCTTTCCACAAGCTGAGGAGGACAACACTAAACATATAGAAGGTGCACACAGTGTCATTCACACACACACACTAAACACCATCATGGTAACATGCATGACATTTTAAAAATGCAATAAACATTAATTTAACAACATTAGATGTAACATAAAACTGATTAGAAAAAAAGAGAAAAACTAAGAAGAAACAGAGTTATTTCAACGAAAATATATCAAATGTGAAGTGTCACGCAGGGAATTGTGGGAATGTCAACTTATGTTTTTTCACTGTAATTTTTTACAATGAATTGTTATTTTTCACTTCCAAAAACTGTGAATTTAATGGTATTTTACCGTAAAATTACATTAAATGTACCGTTAGATCTATTACAGTTATAAACTTTCTGTAAACCAATGGACTATATGCACGGTTACTTCCTGGTTGATCGTTAAGCCAGCTCGGGCATTTCCGGTGAACTGTTAGCTGTTCATTCTGTAGTCACTGTACATCGACACAAAACCATCAATGGTTGACTTTTTAATGTTGTATTCATATTTTAATGCAGTTATCACATTTACCTAATTTACCAATAAACCAGTTGTATTGATTGCAATAATATTCAGACCGTTTAAAAACGCTGTCTGTAGACACACACACACAAATTTTTTCCTCAGCACTTCAAATGTTATTTTTAATGTGGTGACCACAAACATTACTTGTTCATCCTTCTGAGATTGTCCCCATTGTAAAACCGATCGTTTAAAAATGTAGTA
This sequence comes from Culter alburnus, assembly GCA_028476615.1. Lineage (NCBI taxonomy): Eukaryota > Metazoa > Chordata > Actinopteri > Cypriniformes > Xenocyprididae > Culter > Culter alburnus. The sequence goes on along the minus strand of JAOTNS010003989.1, from coordinate 92,564 downwards.
AATTCATCATTTGATAGAAAACACTTATTTAAAAAAAAAAAAAAAAGACAATATTACCACTTTAACCAGCAGGTGGCGGCAAAGTAGCATGTATTTGCGCATTTGTGAGCCATTTCCTCTAATCGTTTTTCACTTCGTTTTTGACTAAATATTAAACATTATAAAATAACTAGGTTTACAAATACATTTTGTCAATGTGAAGTATGAAATACTTACAAAATCTTAAGAAAAACAATAACTTTTATAGTGAATTAATTAAACAGAAAGTGAGTACCGCACTTTTACCTTGTAATCACAGCAGCTGTCAGTCAATGCAGCGCAAGATCTATGATTTCAGCACACTTATAAAAACACATTTTATTCAATGAATCTAACTAAAAGTGCACAATAAATATTTAATTTTTGAAGCTTTTTTTCACATAGAAGTGTGAAAACTGATAGTCGAATTGAATTTAGCCGAGGAGGAACACTGAGGTATGTCTTTATTTATTTATTTTTTATGCGTGTTACGTTTGAATAACTAAATTAATGCTATGCCTGTCTATTTAAGTGACTATAATCTGATAATAAACTAAGTATTACACTACTGATGCTCAACACACCAGCAGATGACATCTCACCGGAAGTTTTCGAGCTGGCTTATATTAATGCGGAAGTTCTAAAGAACGCTCCGTGCATATAGTCCATTGACAGTTTTTCACCGCAGCATTTTTACAGTCTTTTACTGTTAAAATCACTGATTTTTTTAAATCTCCAATCTAGATGACCCAATTTGACTGAACTCACAAAAACGCTCTCATGAACTGTATTTTCACTTGAATTGCACTCTCAAAGTCTTTGTTTACTTGACAAGTGACTTCATTCTCAGGTGAAGGTTCAGTTTTGAGCAGATTTCAAACTCGCCATCCTTAGATTCATGACAACACTTGACCGGTCCAGTGCTGCGATGTTTAATACTCCATATAAAGCTATTATGAACAGCAGTTTGCTCATTAAAATAAGATTTAAAGATTACATGGAATAGCTTATTTGAACTTTTAAAAATTATTTGTCCACCACAGGAAAGTTTAAAATGAACTAATGAAAGTAAGAAAGGGATTAAAACGCAAAAGAAAAGCAGTTTGTCAGAGTAAATGTGCTCCTTAAAGATGTCATGTAGAGCTGATGTGGTTAGAGATACAGGAAGGGGAAGGAAATGATAATATCAGTTGCTGACGCTAAGTTGTTCACTACAAAGAGAACGACAGTAACGTTTGACACAGAGTTTGGGTTTTATTTTTTGAAACTCTTGTCAAAGTGATCATGTGGGACGTTCTGCTGCTCTTTTCCAGCATCTGTACAGGTGAGTTTGAGACTCTGAGCTCTTTTACACACAGTTTGACATGTTCTTTTGATTTTGTTATTGTATGATCATCAATATATATAATGATATTTGTGTTTCAGCTGTTGTTGTAGGAGCTCCAGATACAGTTACAGGACACAGAGGAGAGAGAGTTGAGATCAGATGCTCATATAAACCTGGATATGAACATATTCAAAGTATTTTTGTAAAGGAATGTAAATACGTTCTAAATAAAAACATCATGGTTAAATCAGGATCTCCAGCTAAAGACGAGAGATTCTCTCTGACTGACGACACGATGAACAGAGTTTTCACCGTCACCATCACTGATCTGAGAACAGAGGATCAAGGCAAATACTGGTGTGCTGTGAAGAGGAGTTTAGCTGATGTCTATTCAGAGATTTTGTTGCTGGTTAAACAGAGTAAGTGATTATATTTATTAGAAGTGGAGCTTCAGTAGAAATGAACTACAAGGGAACAGGCCGATGGTCATTAAATAAAATAATATCACAATATTACTTCAAAGCAGCTTCACAGTAATAAACAGGAAAATAACAGTTTAATTGTTGCAAAGTTTATCAATTATAAAATTACTTCATTTTCAGCTATTAAATGTGTGTTACAGGTCACATCTCACATTCAGGGTCTGTCATATACGTCAGTGTTGGGTTAGTCATCATGGTGATCATCTTCTTCATGACGCTGATGGTGTGGTGTAGGAAGATTAGCAAGAAAACCATCAAGAGTTCACAAACAGGCCTTTCACAGCAAGGTCAGATTTAGATGCATGACATGAAACACACACACACACACACACACACACACACACACACACTCAGAAGTTCTTTTTGAGAATTAACAGAGGTTTAGATATTAATGTTTTATTTAAAATGTTCGGCCACCATTATGGTGATCATGCTTTATTTTAGTTGGGCAGTTTGACTCTTTGCTTTTTATGTCAGTTTGTGGTTTTTGTAACAGTGTTTACCAAAACACATAATTTATTGCAAATAAAGGCAGAAACAAAGATGATCAGATGATGTAGTTTTCAACATCATAAAGTAGAATAAGTAATTAATCTCCTCACTGACCAAATATGTTATTAATAGATTGTATTCACCAACAATACTTTCTTTCAACAGATCAAGCATTCTGAATTTTGATTTTTAAAATACATCATGGGAACTTTTTAAAGACAAAAAAAGTTTTATGTGAACAAGCTTGTTAAGAAAACTGAACTTAGTACTCAACTTGTAAAATTGAGTTACCGATACTCAAGTCTTTTAAGTAAACTTAGTAAATGTTATATATATATACAATATATACAAAAGGTTTTCTTGTTAATTTTACATAATTACTTCAAGTTGAATTTACTTAAAAACCATGGTGCAAAAATGGTACATGAATATTTTAAGTAAATCCAACAAATTATTATTATTATTATTATTATTTATTTATTTTTATTTTTTTTTTAGTGTATTTTATTTTTCAACCAGATCTCATGAGAAAACGTTATTTTATGAAGTGGTAATTTCTCGTGAATTTGTACAATTTGATTAAATGCATGATTTTTAGATGTAATGTAAATCTATATATACAAAATGTACAGATGAAATCATACAAATTCATATCAATTATCCACTAATTTAAAAAAAAAAAAAAAAAAAATGTTAGGTACTTACAAATTGCCATGAGAGTGTTTAATGTTGGTACATCATGGCTGTCTCAAACAAGAGATTTTGTTATCTTTCTTATGGGACCAAAATCTCCTAAATATGATTAAGTATGTGCACACAAGTTTACTTAATGTTACTTTCTAGCATTTGTTGTCTGAATATTAATTCTTCTCATGTTTTGACAGTCTCCATCACATATTTGCCTTTGAATACGACAGCAGGAATCACTTCAGAGGTGAGTGATGATGATGATGATGATGATGATGATGATGATGGTCTTATGTTTATGAGCTGCTGAAAACACATGCCTTTTGTTCATTGGTTTGGAGCTTCTGACTCTAGATGTCTGTTTCCTGTTCACTAGTATCCAAAACTCAACATATATCTGCTAGTAATAACAATACTGTTGAGATGTTCAAATGTGGAAGGGTTTGGAAGAACATGAGTTATTTTGCAGGACATTGACTGGAACGACCATAATTATCAGGAAATCAGCGAGTTCAGTGCAAGAACAAACACACCACCACCATCTACACTAAAGCAGAAACTCCAGATGATACAATGATCTACTCCACTGCAGAAGAACCAGATGATCAGATTATCTACTCCACTGCAGATAAACCAGATGATCAGATTATCTACACTGCAGATAAACCACATGATCCAATGATCTACTCCACTCCAGAAACTCCAGATGATACAATGAAGAACCAGATGAGATCTACCATCAGATGATCAGATTATCTACTACACTGCAGATAAACCACATGATCCAATGATCTACTCCACTCCAGAAACTCCAGATGATACAATGATCTATTACACTGCAGATAAACCAGATGATCTGATTATCTACTCCACTGCAGATACTCCAGATGATCAGTGATCTACTCCACTGCAGATAAACCAGATGATCCAATAATCTGTGTCTCTCATCATCTTCATGGAGTGGAATCTAAAGCCACAATGCCATGTGACGGGACAAAAAAAAAAAAAAAAAAAAAAAAGGCTCATAAAATGAGAATCATAATGTCCTCATCTGCTTGATTTGTGGAATAGACAGTCAGTCCATATCTACGTTCTAGCTTTTGACTATAGTAAATTTAATAAATTCATTCTTTTTCTATTATATTGTTTGTTACACAATGAGCAGTAACAAAAGATGTATATTATGCACATTACATGTGTTATTTGTTTATTTATGTTATTAATACACTGTTGCATCATATCAGAGATATAGCTCAATGAACTTAATTAAACAAGTTCATTAAACAGTAATGTTTATGGCGGTTGTCTTACACTGGAGTGACACACAATGAAGTGTTTTGACTTATTAAATGACAAGGAAATAGACACAGAGAGACAAAACAAACAAACAAACAAACAAACACAAAAGAGCTTCACAGCTTGACAAAGGGCTCATCTGTGTAAAACAAGATCTGGATTCAAGTCATAATAAAGATGAACTTTCAGTTTATGGATAATTATGTTCTCATGTATTATTAGTGAATATCAATATTGTTATTTTTAAGGGAAAAGTCTGTTCAACAGTTTCACTTCTGCTTTAGTGGCTTTTGGTTTTATGTGTTCCTTTATATTTATGACATTCTCTTCTGGTAAATGTGTCTTCTTATTGAATAAATGAAATATATTTAAATATAACTCTATGAAGTGAATGATCAAGCATGCTGTAAAGTGTGAGTGTGTTTCTGTAGTTTCTGCAGAACTGAATTAATCCATGAATAGAGGATGAGGAAATGGAGGCTTTACTTTGAATACGGGAGAGGGAAGTAAAGTGAAATTGTGGGAAGTGTGTTCAGTTACTACTGTTACTAATAATAGTTTATTCATTCAGAGTGACAAAGAGGAACTCATGACACATGAAGCTCACAGAAGGAGAAATAAGCTTGTCTTCATCAACAAAACTCTTTATATGTCAACACTTCTGATTTCTTCTGTAAATTTTGCTCTTTTTTGTTGATGTTTCAAGTCTGAACTTGTGACACAGAACAGCAGAAGACAAAAGAGGAGGAAGTTTGCATCTCATCATAATTATGACAAAAACACAACCAGAACCCACCTGAAACACACGAGAGCTTCAGAAGAACTGAATCTACTGACAACAGCAGATCATTTAATAAGAGAGAAGAATGAAGATCATCTTGACTTTCACTCTGCTGATGATTCCTGGTAGGAATCTGAAGAAACCAGTTTAAATGTTGCTCTCTTTTAAGCCTCATAAGGGAAATGATTAATACATTTTATTTTGATCTGTTGTAGGTGTCGTGAGCTCCATCAGTGTGACAGGATATCCAGGAGGAAAAGTCAACATCACATGCAAATATGATAAAGAGTATACATTAAATATAAAAGTATTTTTGTAAAGGTCGGTGGGCAACATGCTCTGACCGCATCAGAAGTGATAAGAAAGATAAATGGGTTCATTCTGGAAGATTCTCTCTGTATGACAGCACAAGATCAGCAGCTTTCTATGTGACCATCAGAAATCTGAGTCAGTGGGATTCTGGAACATACTATTGTGCGGTCGATAAATATGGGATAGATTTCCACACCGAAGTGAAGCTGAAAGTTGGAACAAGTCAGTAACTGAAATGCATTTAACCTTTATTTTGACCATGACCATCACAAATGCTGTTTTTTTGTTTTTTTTTTTGGTAATTTGGTGCACAAATTATATTTTCCGACCCTATTTGCTGATATTTGCTCTTGCTTGCTTAATTTTAAGATTTGTCATTTTGCATAGAAGTAGGCCTAAATGAATCTTGAATTAAGAATGTCAAGTCTCTTTTTTATTTCTAAAGCCCTTTATACAGTAGAGATCATTTCAAAACAGCTTCACAGCAATAAACTGAATCAATGATGCAATCTTTATCAAATTTGAGACAAATTTAAATTCTGTAAAACAGCTCTAAAAAGACAATAGTGTCATTATTCAGCTTGAGTCAGTGCTGTTTCAGATTCAGTTCAATAATAATAAAGTTCATTCATTAGTTCAATACAGCTATAAGCAGTTTTACTGAAGACACTAGTGTTGTTATTCAGCTCGAGTTAAAATGTGTAGATATTTGCCAAAAAAAAAAAAAAAAGATACTGAGGAAGAACAACTATTATTTTAATCAATTTAGTGCACAAGCCATGTTAAAATGCAAATGTTGCCACTAAGACTTTATTAGTCAACAGGAAGTTCAGAACAACTGCAGATACAATAAGAGCTCAAATGTGATGTTTTGATGATCTGTTTCCTCAGGTTCCTGCAAGAAGCGTCAGACTCGAGGTCAAACTCTTTCCACAAACCCCTCTGATCCTTCTAAACTGTTTAGTGCTGCTCCACAATTACCCACAATTACCCTAAAATGACCTGAGCAGTAAAAAAGCCCAACTTTCTTCAGAAAATTCCTTCAGGTCCTGCAGATTCTTCATTTTTTTCAGTGTCTTTTGCATATTTGAACCTTTTCCAGGAGTGACTATGATTTTAAGATTCATCTTTTCACACTGAGGACAATTGTGGGATTCAAACAGTTATTTAAAAAGGTTCAAACATTCAGAAGGAAATATGATGCATTTAAATCCACTACAGTAACTAATGTACTTGTTCTTACAAACTCAGCAGCTCATGTCTGTCCAGATAAACTATTTATGATTTGTTGATTTATGTAATATGACTCAGTTTCATACAGGGCTCTTGAACATCAGTTATTCTGCATAAGGCTTTTCTGAAGTGTAATTCCAGGAGCTGATCTGGACAGACTGTGTTTGTTTGCTTGTGCTGAATCTCTGCTGCTGTCCGTGGTGCTGAACATCATCTGAACACTTGAGGGAGCCGCCTGACTCAATCCTGAACACTTTAAAATCTCCTTTATTTGTTCCTCTTTTGTTTTGATCTGATGTGTTTCATATGTGTCTGTGGAAACCAGATTCACTGAAGGAGTATTCAAACTAAGCTACAGTGGAAATCTCAACAGATGCTGAGTTTTTCCCTTTAAAAATAAAGGTTCTTTATTGGCATTGATGGCTACATGAAGAACCAAACATCCTTTATAGCTTTCCATTGTGAAAAAAAAAAAAAAAAAAATAATAAAATTAAACTTTTTAATAGTGGAAAAGTGTTCTTTAGATTATTAAAATGTCTTTCACCTTAATAAAACATGGATTTTTTAAGAGAAATGTTGACAGAAAGGGTCTTTGGAGAACCAAAAATGGTTCGATGTAATTGTTGTGAAAAAGGACCATGTGACCCCTGTGTGTTATTATATATTTAAAGGTGCCCTAGAATCAAAATTTGAATTTACCTCGGCATAGTTAAATAACAAGAGTTCAGTACATGGAAAAGACATACAGTGAGTCTCAAACCCCATTGCTTCCTCCTTCTTATATAAATCTCATTTGTTTAAAAGACTTCCGGAAAACACGCGGATCTCAACATAACACGACTGTTACGTAACAGTCGGGATCATTAATATGTATGACCCCAATATTTGCATATATGCCAGCCCATGTTCAAGGCATTAGACAAGGAAAGGCAGTATTAACGTCTGGATCTGTGCACAGACAAGGTAAGCCAGCAAGAACAACATGATCCATGATAGCATGATATTTTTAGTGATATTTGTAAATTGTCTTTCTAAATGTTTCGTTAGCATGTTGCTAATGTACTGTTAAATGTGGTTAAAGTTACCATCGTTTCTTACTGTATTCACGGAGACAAGAGCCGTCGCTATTTTCATTTTTAAACACGTGCAGTCTGTATAATTCATAAACACAACTTCATTCTTTATAAATCTCTCCAACAGTGTAGCATTAGCCGTTAGCCACAGAGCATAGCCTCAAACTCATACAGAATCAAACATAAACATCAAAATAAATACTTTACTCACATAATTCGAAGCATGCATACAGTATGCATGACGAACATCTTGTAAAGATCCATTTGAGGGTTATATTAGCTGTGTGAACTTTGTAAATGCACTGTAATATAGTCGAGAGCTCGTGTGGCAGGGAGCAGGTGAATTAAAGGGGCGGCGCGCTGCCAAAATCAGTGTATAGTTAATGATGCCCCAAAATAGGCAGTTAAAAAAATTAATTAAAAAAAAATCTATGGGGTATTTTGAGCTGAAACTTCACAGACACATTCAGGAGACACATTAGACTTATATTACATCTTGTGAAAAAGCATTCTTGGGCACCTTTAATAATATTATAGTAAACTTATTATGCTGATTTTTACAAATTAAATATGTAAATGATGTGTAAATTAAATCTTAAATTTCTCTCCATGTTAACATTTTGAATTTTACTAAATCCTACTTTTTCAAATTCGTCCTTAATGGGTCATCTGATTTTCACCAAAATTGGCTCATGTCATCTTCAGATCATGCTGGCAAAAAGTTATTAAAAACTTTTAGATAAACCTTACCATTTTGCAGTAACTCACAAATGAATTTGATGAAGAGCACACTGAATTGGATTCAAGGCTATATCCCTGCAATACTGAGACTAATCTTGGTACATGTCATCTCAAGCATGACCTATAGACATTATTTCAGCACGCCGCCTACTGGTCAGGAGATTTGAAAAAAAAAAAAATAAAATAATAATAATTTTGCTCATAAATTCTGAATGGTTTGCCCAAAAATCATAAAACATGCAGCATACAGATTCGAATGATGCCCAATTTTCACATATCGCCATTTTGCAGTCTGACATTTTACATTTTTGTATGGCCTGAAGGTTGTGATTTTTGATTGCCTATTCCAATGAAAATAGTCTTAATAGACTCATACAGAAAACAATGATACCAATTATGCCATAGTCAAAATTTTTAATTTTCTTTAAAAAACTTTTTTTTTTTTTTTTTGAACTCCTAAACCATTAGTCCAATTTTAACCAAAATCACCTCAGATCATGAGACCATGCCAGCAAAAAGTTATTAAAAGCCTTTGTATTGACCAAACTGTTCTCAATAATATAGCAACAAAATTGTTGGCTTGGTGCCAAGCTGATTCTGAGGCTGTGACATCTCCTCACAACCTCATTTTGGTAACAGCACCACCTAATGGTCAAAAGTGATAATAATTAAATCATATTACTAGTGATTGTATATCATTTTCAGCTGTTTTGCCTAAAATAATCTAATCTAATTGTTGCCGTTGCTCTGATGCTCCCAGCCATGCTTGCATAACTCCTTGTGCCTGTTTTGTGCTTGGCACCGCTGATCTATATAAACCACTGGATTGCTCACTGCGTTCTAAACTGCCAGCAGGTGAAGTCACCGCAAGTGTTCGAGCGACCATATTGGTATTCTCTACCAACAGAGGGCATCACTGACTGACAGCAAAAATCTTGACTTAAAAGGACCCGGTTTGCAGCATTTCAGTCACACAGGATTCATTTTTAGGATATATGTACATAAATCAATTGTTACTTTGGACTTTAGCAGTTTATTCACACAGGATAAGCGATATACAGAAGCCTTTAAGATATATTTCTGTATGTACATAATTGTGCAGGAAATATTAAGCATTGACATTTTTCACGAAACTGTGAAGCGTCCACTTCAAACTCTTGGGGAAACAACTTTTAATGTTAATCACCAATCTTATGGAGTGTTTTATGAAGCTTTTTGGAGCTTGGCATTTAAAATCACAGATCCACATTCATCTTAAAAAGAGAGAAAATAGGCATACCACTGCCATGTTACATGGTCACCAGCAGGTGGTGCAAAGACCACGAAAGTATGACATCTTCAGGGAAAGACTCAGAATATTTATATTGTTTTCATAGAAAATTAACTAGTATAATGAACTGTGGGTTAATCAGTGTTGTTTAGTACAGTACAGTGTGTGTCTACCAAATTCTAAATGTATTTCTGTTTATTATTGATTGTGTAGATTGGCAGTATCGAAGGACAGAAGACTGTAAACTATTCCCATAATAGAGCTTTATTATATGCCTTGAAGACATTAACAATGATACTAAAGGCTGAAACACCATAATACATGTAAATGAAGTAATCAAAAACAAAATGTAAATAAAAAACACACTTCAGTGATTAAACACTTTGTATAAATTTGTGATACTTTTCCTCCCCCATTTCCCTCAGTCATTGAATCAAATAATCTTCACAACACTTCAGTAAAACATCATGCTGAAGATCCCTTTGCAAGTGCTTAAAAATATATATTGTTCTATATCATATTTTCAGCATTTCACTTTGTACAAGCTTGCATTAATGTAGTTTACAATGTAAACTTGGCATTGTGCACAGCAACTATTACTGGCTCTTTTGACAAATTGGTTACAGTGTTTATCATTTGTAAGTCACTTTGTATAAAAATGATCTGTCAATAATTCAGGGCTCCACCCAAAGGAAGACATATTTTGCCATGCATTTCAAATACTATGGCCTCTTCATGTCACGCTGAAAGAAAGAAAGAAATGGACGATAACTGTAATGATAACTATATTAGTGTCTCCAACAACAGATGATAACTTACAGTTACTGTTAACAATAACTTACCGTTACATTCGCATACACATGTTCACTCAATTCGACATCAAAGCTTTGCGTCTGTCATGAGGTCTGGACTGATTCATCTTTGCCATCAAAGAAAAAAAAAAACAAAAAAACAGAATAGACAAATAACTAATGATTCAACACACAAAAATATATAATGTAACAACTACATTCAGACTTTCAATCTTTACCAGATCATTACTATTGATAACCAAACTAATTTTTCTCACCCGAGACTCCATTCTCTTTTTCATTCTGCTTCTCCTTGAAAACAATGAACATGTTACATTCTTATTGAAGAGGGATGGGAAAACCCTGACCGAGCAAATCTGGATCTTCAGGATAATTACAGTCTTGGAAGAAATGTGTAAAAAAAAAAAAAAAAAAAGTACACATTATGTGTAGCACTCTAGTTTACACATTTTGTGTCAATAATAAATAAACACTGTTGGAAGAATTCAGTTGCTTTACATAGTTTGTTTAGTTTTAAAATGAACAACCTGTGTATTCATTCACAGCATCCAACACAATCTGTGTAGCCAATAACACCCATAATGTGTTAATATTATGCATTTACACATATTTGTGTTAATCTCTGAGGTGTAGTGAAGACCATGCAAGAGTGGAGTTATTGAGATAATTAATTAATCGAGTGATAATTGTGTGTTAGTGATGAACACCTGCTGTTAACAAGCAATCACTGAAGAAAGAGAAACACGAGAACAACTGACTTCAGTCACAGCCAATAAAAAGATATCAGATAAAAGCAGATATTACGGCTGTTGAGACTGTCAATCCAAATCTAATTTTTGTGCATATCCGATTGAAATCCAATCAGATTTAGCAAGTGTGAACTGCAAAAAAAAAAAAAAAAAAAAAAAATACATTTACAAACCATTTTTGATACAGTGCTGCTTGAAAGTTTGTGAACCACTTGCAGAATCTGTAAAAATGTGAATAATTTTAACAAATAAGAGAGATCATAATGCATGTGATTTTCCTAAGATATTTACATAAAGTTCACAAGACAAATAAATAGCTGAATTTATAAAAATGACCCCATTCATAAGTATGTGAACCATTGATTCTTAATACTGTGTGTGGTTACCTGGATGATCCACGACTGTTTTTGTGTTTGTGATGGTTGTTCTTGAGTCTCTTGTTTGTTCTGAGCAGTTAAACTGAGCTCTGTTCTTTAGAAAATCCTCCAGGTCCCAAAACTTCTTCAGTTTTCAAGCATCTTTTGCTTATTTGAACCCTTTCCAGCAGTGACTGAATGATTTTGAGATCCATCTTTTCACACTGAGGAAACTGAGGGACTCAAACTCAACTATTAAAAAGGTTCAAACATTCACTGATGCTCCAGAAGGAAACATGATACATTAAGCTGGGGGTGAAAACTTTTTGAATTTGAAGATCAAGGAATATTGTACTTAATTTGTCTTCTGGCAAACATTTAAGTGTCTTCTGTTGCTTCCGAAGGGCAGTACTAATGGAAAAAGAAAAATTTGGACATCTTATCCTGTTTTCACCCCTGACATGCATCATGTTTCCTTCTGGAGCATCAGTGAATGTTTGAACCTTTTTAATAGTTATATTTGAGTCCCTCAGTTGTCCTCAGTGTGAAAAGATGGATCTCAAAATCATTCAGTCACTGCTGGAAAGGTTCCTATATGCAAAAGATGCTGGAAAACTGAAGATTTTCGGACCTGGAAGATTTTTTTGAAGAATATTGGGCAGTTTAACTGCTCAGAACAAACAAGGGGCTCATGAACAACATCAAAAAAAAAAAAAAAAAGATCTTCCAGGTAACCACACACTTATTAAGAATTAAGGGTTCACAAATTTTTGAGTGGGTCGTTTTTTATAAATTCAGCTTCTTTTTTTTTTTTTTTGTCTTGTGCTACATATGTAAACATATATATTTTTTTTTTTCTATAAAATATCTTACTCAGGACAGAACTAAATAAATGCATATTGTATGATCCCTCTTATTTTGTCAAAATTATTCACATTTTCACAGATTCTGCAAGTGGTTCACAAACTTTCAAGCAGCACTGTATGTGGTTTAAAATCCTATTCAAATCCTATTCAAATTTCATGAAATCTGTTTCAGTTTCACTTTGATCAGATTTCGTGTGGATTATGTGACTTTCTCATGCCATGTAAAAAGAAAACGTCAGATGTTGTTATAGTAAACATGCTAAAGTTGCTGCAGAAACAAGGTTGTGTTGTTTCTACAGTGCCCAATCCTAAACCTGCCGATATTAAAAATAAATAAATACATAAATAATTAAATAAATAAAAATGTAAATAAGCAAAAATAAATAAGTTTATAAATAAATATACATAGAAAGCAAAAAAAAAAAAAAAAAAAAAAAAATATATATATATATATATATTAATATACATTTATTTCCTTATTTATGTATATATTTATTTATTTATTTATTTTCATATTTGTTCATTTCTACATTTATTCATTTCTACATTTCTTTATTTCTACATTTATGTATTTTTACATTTTTTTTGTCCATAGGGTAATGAGGAGGGCGTGGTTTACCTCAGACATAGCAATTAAGCTCAGAGTAGGCGAGAGCGAAGCGTTGAGGCCACAGTGACACCTTGTGGTGTGGTCGAAATACAAGAAATGTAGCCTTCTGATGAGAAACACTAAGAATGTCTCAGGTTATGCATGTAACCATGGTTCCCTGAGAATAGGGAATGAGACACTGCGTCTCCTAGGGGTCACTATGCGAAATGCCTACGGCATCCTAGGTGTCTGAAGCGTGAGTCTAAACACGACAATGGCAGGCGCCAGCCTATGACATCACCACTGGTGTGACCGTGAGTATAAAAAGGCACCTGTGAATAACAGACACTGTTTATGAGTATATGAGTGATTATTTATGCTGTATTATAGATATATTTGATGCTGATGTTGGTCAGAATGGCTCCTGCTCTTCCTCTGATCTTTCTGCTCATGATTCACAGTGAGTCTCTGTTTCATTCACATTAGAAACACTGTTTTTATTTAATTTAATTTTATTTCAAAGACTCCATAATGAGTGATTAATGAGCAGTTTTCTGTTTTGTTGATATATTTCCTTTGAAACAATCATCCACTTGTCTGAAGGATTCCTGCTCAAGAATTCCTGAAGCATGGCAAAGGAACACAGCGTTATGTCCCCTATTCCCATAGCTCCGATTACATGTGTAACCTGAGATGTTCCCTTTTTGAAAGGGAAATCCCCTAGGGGTTGCTACGGGGAACATACTTGCCATGTTGAAAGGATGAGTGCCTTATTGGCTAAGCTAAGTCAAGACCCAAAAAGTCTTCATCCCTAAGGTGCACCAGCCACAACAATACTCCGGAGCTTCTCAAGAACACAGGCCTCAACAGCATGACTCTAAAGAGAGGAAGCCTAGCTATGTTTAAACTTAGACCAGCTTCCAAAAGGCTCACAGAGAGCGTATAATACTCAGAACTTCCCGAAAAGCAGCCCTGGAGAGAGGAGGCCTCAACAATAGGACTGGCAACACTCTAACCCAACGACTTATCAATAAAAGCTGAGCTCTAGGAGTGGATGTCGCAGAATAATGACTCTCCTATAGAGAGGAGCCCTAACAACATTCCACACTCAGGAAAATTTGCAAGGAGGCTCTCAGAGAGCCTGCAACCCGCAACTGATATCCAGGTGGAGCTCTAGAGAGCTGAGGCCTCAATAAAGGTAACTCTCTTAAACGAGAGGAGGCCTGACGATGCTCATATCAGCCAAGGAGGCTCACAGAGAGCTTGACGACTTAGCAAATAATAGTCAAGCTCTAGGAGTGGAGACCTCAGCATAACAACTCTCTAATCGAGAGGAGGCCTAACAACACCCCACACTCAGGATGACTAGCAAGGAGGCTCACAGAGAGCCTACAACTTGCACTCATTATCCAAACGGAGCTCCGGGGAAGCATAGACCTCAGAAAAATATCACCCTAACGAGAGAACACCTCGCAATGCTAAAAAACACTGCCATCAATAAAGCATGATGCTGCTGTTAACAGATTCTATAAATGCAGTATCCAAGGAGGCTCAATGAGAGCCTTGACTTGACTTTACAACGCTGCTTGAAAAAGCAGGGACTTCACAGGCATAATGCGCTTCCTAAAGTAACGGCTAAGGAGGCTGAAAAGCCTAACAACTCGGCATCATCATCAGCAGTAGGTGGAACTCTACAGACGGAGGCCTCAAATATTGGCCTAGCAACATCCAAAACACAACCGTTAACACAAAGTAGTTTGCCAAGGAGTCTCACAGAGACTACTACTCAGTAAACTACCTAGTGTCAGCGCATTCACAACTAATATGTAATGACGTCATAAGCTGCAGCCTGCCAATGTCAAGTTCATTGTTGTGTTTAAACTCATGCTTCAGACACCTAGCATGCCGGAGGCATTCCCCATAGTGACCCCTAGGAGACACAGTGCGAATACCCTTTTTAAAGGGAACTACATTGCAGTTAAATATCTACAATTAAATACTTCATATTTCTTACCAAATCATTAATGGCGTAATGATCACTGCAGCTCCACAAACCACTCCAATGGATATGTATAATATCACCAGATGTCCTACAAAAGAGTAAAACATCTGAACAGATTAATTTTCTTCACTTTAGAAAGAGTAATGTAAGTATATGCTCTACCTTTAACAGTCACAGTTACAGCGTCTGATCTCTGAGATCCATTTGATTGTGAGCCTGACAGTAGAAGCGTCCACTCTGTAGTGCACTGAAACTCTGTCCAGATCCAACAGCTGAGCTTTCATTCTCCTTAAACCAGCTGAAGTTCAGAGCAGGAGGGTTTGAATCACTGCTGCAGATCAGAGTCACTGAATCTCCTGCCCAAATCTGACCAGACTGAATGATGGAGACTGAGACGTTCATGGGAGGGTCTAACGCAGAGAAAAAAAAAAAATCCTTGAATAATCTCATTCAAACACAATCTCCAGTTTTAAAAAGAACAAATGAATCTGTACTCACACGTGACATTGAGCTGAACAGCAGAGAGATGTGATTGTGTCCGTGTACAGCACAGCTATATCTGCCTGCATCCTCTCTTCTGACTGACTGCAGCAGGAGTTCATTGTTTCTGTCTCTTCTCTCAGTTAATGGCTGTGAGTTTCTGTACCAGATGAATGTTGCTCTGTCAGTCAGAGTGCAGCTGCTTTTACATGTCAGACGGACTGAATCTCCCTCTGTCACTCTCTCAGGAGACTCCACCTGAAGATCTGAACACAACACCACATTATATCTAGTGCTGCTGTCATACACTGATTATTATTCAACATAATGCACAGAAAGAGAACCTCATGAAAGTCACCTGTGACAGCAAGAGTCACTCCTGGTCTACCAATCCATTTGTCTTTATCAGTGATGAATCTGAAATAGTACATGTGTTCATCCTTCAGTGTCCATGACTCAGTCTGATGGTGCGTTCTTTTTATCTCCCAGATATTGAAACCTCTGACTGTATTCAGGGTCCTCAGACAAATCTGGAAACTCTTCGCCCTTTATTACAGCACCTTTGGTCCCAACACTCTCGTGATCTGATATCAGTAGGGTATGTTAAGTGCAGTTCATTATCACTGATGAGTTCTTTAGTGCACAGATGTGTGAAGGACTGTAACTCACACCCCAACCAGCACTAGAAACCCCTGAAACACAAGTTCATACTAAACAAATTAGTAGTGGCTTTTGCATAAAAATGTGGTATGCAAAATCTCTTGAGTGTTTTTTAAAGTGTTCAGTGACTAACCATGAATCATGAGGGAACGATCAGAAGAGGGAGCCATTCTGACTGATGTCACCATAGCAACACCTACAACAAATGTACAGTGGCTTATTTCTATTATATTTAAGTGTGTTTTAATCTCTTGTATTGTTTATAGTACAATACCTAGTAAACATATAAATCAGGGATGGGTAACTGGGTTAGCCAGAATCATTGGTTTCTGTTTGATTAAATTAACCCCTTTACTGTCACCACATCGCTGACGGTCTCAGATTATAGTCGTTTAACATTCATTGCACATTTAAACCACATTCTTAATGTCATGTGGAGAAACCGTGTATCATTAGAAAGATTAGAAAAAGCTCCAGTTTCGATAATTGTCACGTACACACAAGACAAGAAGGTAAGATCCATGTGCAGCTTTAATTGGGGCAATCCAAGAGCATAATCCAGGCAGGCAAGGGTCAGAGTCCCAGAACAGTCCACAATAACAAAGAAAACAGAAATCCAGTGACAATAAATGAAACCTCAATAACAAAAGCAGAAACAAACAGGGTATAAATAGACAGACACTAATAATCAAACGCAAAACAGCTGAAAGCAATGACGGAATGATGAGTCCGGGAAGTGGTTTATGGGAAATGAAGTCCAAAAGAAATGAGAAACAGTCCAGGTTGGAGTGCCCTCTGGTGGCTAAATAGGGCACTCCAGCTTGTGATCATGACAGTACCCCCTCCCTACGGAGTGGATACCAGATGCTCCACAATAAAAAAAAACAAAAAAAAAAACAAACAAGGAAAAACTCTCAGGAGGGAGGTGGACTGGAGGAGGACCAAGTGGAGGGATGGTGGGCCAGGAACAGAGCCCGTGACTGAAGGCCAGGGAGGAGCCGGAGGAACAGACCACAGGGGCTCCACGAAGGTCAGAGTCCTGGCTGAGTGCCAGGGGCGGCGCTGGAGGAACTGCCCAGGTGACCTCTAGCAGGTCTGGAACCCCGGCCAAGTGCCAAGGCGGTGCTGGAGGAACTGACCAGGTGGACTTCAGCCAGGCAGATGGTCTGGGCGGCGGAGGCAGGGCAGACGGCCTGGGCGGCGCCGGCAGGGCAAGGTGCTTGGGAAGCGCAAGAACGGTCTCTGGGGTGGTCTCCGGAACTACCACGGGCTCTGGGAGGGCCTCCGGGCCTACAGCGGGTTCTGGGAAGACCTCCGGGCCTTGAGGGATGGAAGAGGCCTTCTTCCTCCTCTTGCATGGGTGAAGCGGTGGCTCTGTGCCTACCTCCTCTGTAGGCAGTACAGCGGACTCACTGGCTGGAGCGGACTCACTGGCTGGAGTGGACTCACTGGCTGGAGCGGGCTCTGGGGAGGCCTCCAGGCTTTGAGGGATGGAAGCCTTCCTCCTCGTCTTCCTCCTTTTACGTGTGTGAAGCGGAGACTCAGTGCCCACCTCCTCCGTGGCCTCTGGAGCGGATTCACGGGCTGGAGCGGGCTCTGGAGCGGACTCACTGGCTGGAGCGGGCTCACTGACTGGCTGAGCAGGTGTTGCCCAACGACTTCTCTGGGAGAGATAATTAACAAAGTCCCAAAAATCCAGGATTTGAAGCCCCTCCAACTCCCATTGAGGCAGAGGGACCTTAAGACACTCATTAAAAATCTCCTTTAGAGCAGAGTCATTATACCTTAGCCCCACCGCCATTGTCCAGAAATACTGGGCAAAACACCCTACCTCCCATTCCCCTTGTCGTAGGGCCATTACTGCCCGAAGTAGAGCCATACGCTCCCTCATAGTGGCTGGCGGGCAGAATAAGGAAGGTCATGCTGCTGGATCTAGTGGTTCGTTCTGTCAGGAAATGAACACAGACAGAGGATCCAACTGCAAGTATAACAATGTTTATTGACAGAATTCGCTGTACAATAACTTCACTCCAAATGGACAGACGTTGCAGGCTGTCCTGGTGTCGTGCTCTCTGTTTGTCTCTCCCTGGTTCTCGGATTACTGGAATGTCGTCGTGTGCCCTGCTTTCTGGACAGGATTATCCTTGGTCTCTGATACCCGTTGTAGCCCTGCGCCACCCATCACGTCACCACTCTGCACGCCTCAGTCTCTACAACGTCTGTGCATTTGGAGTGAAGTTATTGTACAGCGAATTCTGTCAATAAACATTGTTATACTTGCAGATGGATCCTCTGTCTGTGTTCATTTCCTGACAATAATAGACCACGTTTTATAATAAAAACAAGTCATCTCTGCAGTGGTTTATTTGTGTTCACACAGCTCCACTGAACAGCACCTTTTAGTCCAAAAATGCACATCTTTGGAAAATTATTTATATTATATTGATTTATTCTCATGTTTGCAAAATATTTTGTCATACAGAATATTATTTCTATTAATTTCACACTGAATTATGCAATCTGAAGATCTAAAACAGGGTAGAGTGATATCTGTCTGTTCTGTTCCGGGTTTTGCATGTGAGTTATATGACTCAGTGAGTGCTGATTTAGTCTAGGACTGTCAATCATCTTACGTGGCATAATTCCTGCCTTCTACATGACCACATCCTGTGTAAACTTCCTCCTTCACAGCTCAGTGAAAAACAAAGCCAAAGAAATGCTTCTACATGTCAAAAATTAAGAAATAAACTATTATGATAGTATATGATTTGTGTGTGTTTTTAATGTGATTTGGGGTATTTTCATATGAGTAAAGCATGTTTACATGCTATACATGCTAATCAAGTGTTGCGAGCTTCATATAAAAAGCTAAATATAACATAATTCAACAAAATTATATGACCAAAATATATATTAGATTGCAATCAGAAGTTATTACAAACACTTTAAAGTGAATTTTGAGTAAATGTGTAATATTAATCTTTTAAATTATCTATCTTGATGCTAATTGTAGCTCTAATGCACCTGCTGCTCCAGGAGCTATATCTATTTCACAATCTTTTTTGTTAAAAGAATTTACATAAGGTCACAAGAATATGCTTTTTTATTTTTTTTATTTTTTTTTTTGGAAAGACTTCAGGCAATAGGTGGATTAACGAATCTAGGATGAAAGCAGTGTGGATGGGCAAGTAATGTCGAATAAAGGCTAATAATGGCTGAAAAAAAAAAAAGAATAATGATAAAAGAATAAGGAAGATCAAGTTTAATACCGGCAAAGGTGCTAACATTCACTGAGAGAGAACAATAGAATCGTTAATGGGGCAGTTCTCCGTGCCAGACATTAGGGTGTTTTCACACTTAGTCCTTTTCAGGGGTCTGAGCACAGTTCACATGATTTTTGGCCCATATGTGGACACTCCAAACAATCTCAGACCCCTTAAAAGTGAACCAAACCGGTCTCAGGAGGTGGTCTAAGTACGGTTCGATTTAATTTTTTCGCTAAAAACATGCAATCTGAACACAAACCACTTGATTTGTGAACACAAATTATTGTTCACAAAGTATACTTGTTCATTGCATTTTAACAGCTTACAAACTGTATAAGAGAGACATGCCTGCATACCTTGTCAGTTTACATTTTTTATATACAGTTGTATGAATAAAACTGTAAGACAGTGGTTCTCAATCCTGTCCTGGAGGACCCCCAGCCCTGCACACTTTGTATGTCTCCATATTTCTGACACACCCACTTCAGGTCTTGCAGTCTCTATTAATGAGCACATGAGCTGAATCACATTTCACTGGTTCGGACTCATGCCATCGAGAATTTGCTATGATATTCACAAAGTTGGACATTTTTCATTGTTTTGCCTGTAGCTTGAAATTAGCCCATGCACATTCCAACTCATTTGCCATCATGGTCACATATGTTCATTATGTGTCTATCCAGAATGACTTTTTGAGCAACCTTTTAATTCTGGGTAAGCCATTTATGCCCTACTTTCCAAAATGGGGTTGCATGCGGGGTTAAGCACATATGTCCTTCCACTTCCTCTTTCAGGCCAATACAAATCAAGCACCATCTACAATAAAAGCTGTTGACTCTATGATGGATAAACTTTGCAATTAGTCCATGAATCACTTGCATGGTGAACCGTAGGGCCTGCTCAGTATGAAATATTTTTGAGGTTGTTTCTATGGATTCTCATTGATTTGAGAGGTTCATACTGTTGATTGCATTTGTGTTTAACCTGTGTTTGTTCAGTTCATTGTCTGGTTTATACACGTTTTCCCTGTGAATATGTATAAGTTTCTTTCTATAGAGAAACATCTTAAAGTCTAAACAGCTAATGAACATGACTGTTATTACTACTTTTTTCTTTTTTCTTTTGTGACACCGTGCCCCAACCCATCTCTTGAGCACGCATTTCACGCTTTCAGTTTAGATCTACTTCATTAGATACTCAACTTGTGTATTATTGTATGTTACTGTGGTTTGACCTTGTTCATTTGTTATCCAACTTATGTTACAATACACAATGATACTGGAGCTATTTTAATCTAAGGCAGATTTAAATATTTGTAACCAAGATACAAAACCACTTCAACTTTAAACCTTACACTTACCGTGACAACTAGCCCCAGTCTCCCCTATGACATATTTGACTCATCAGATCAATTATTAGTAAATGATGATCTTACCTGTTTCACCAACACTCATGACCAGAGACAACAGAACAAATGAACAGAGTGACACCATCATTGGGGATTTTATGTGCTCAACACTTTATATTTAACATGAGGATATGACACTTCACCCAGTGTTCACATAGCAAGGTGTAAATAAGGCAACAGGGCAACCAACATCAGAGATGACATTAGACAAAAGTAACAAACCAAAAGTAATTAATAGAGTAACTGAATCTTGAACTTGCATCTTTATATCTAAAGGTTCTCATCATATGATATCTTCAAATCTTTTTATTCTGACAGTGATCTTGTGTGCTTTCTGGTGTCTCATGAAACTCTTAATATGGCCATTAATACAGTTTTCCTCTGTAGCGAGAGTGAGAAAACAAAACTTCACAGCAGCATCTCTCTAGTGTTGACTGTGATCATGTGACCATTGTGAGCGATGAACAGACGAGTGTTGATGTTACAGACCTGTTACTATGACATCTCTGTTATAAACAGACTTGTGCTGATTTTTGAACTGTTAACATCCCAAAGGGGTCTATATAATACCTGGAATACAGCATTAGTGTTCCCATTTATCCAAAAATGGTATTAGTCTGACTGATTAGTAACCCCGGAAGTACCAGCTCTTGAAGTTCACATGCACCAAAGATGTAGCAGATGAGGAAACATTTGGATGAATAAAGGGTAATGTAGTTTAAGTTTCTCCTGTAGAGGGCAGTCACTTTAATGTGGTCATTTGATGTTGGTCTGTTGAATTTTAAATCAAAATTGAAAGAACGTTTGAGGAACATCATACCTTTTAAAACATGTTCCTCTAACTTCAAGAAAACGTCTTAGGTTACGCATGTAAACATGGTTCCCTGAGAGGGGAACGAGACGCTGTGTCGCCGTGGCAACGCTTTGGGGATCCCTTCAGCGTAAGCGCTCCTGAAGACGTGTACAACTAGTCCAATCGTGATTGGTGCAACGTCATCCCATGACGTATGCCAGCGGAACGCAGAAGCTATAAAAGAGTTGTCAAACACAGCTGTTTCAGCTATTGATTTGAAACAAGCGGCTGACAGGCATGCAGGAAGTATGGCAAGGGGACGCAACATCTCATTCCCTTCTCAGGGAACCATGGTTATATGCATAACCTGAGACATTCCCTTTCGAGGGGAACCTGCATCGCGTGTGACGACCACAAAAGTGTCGTATTTGTGTTTTAAGAATATTCACAATTGTCTTTTATTTGAACACAAGTTATTGTATTTTTTTTTTTTTTTTTTTTTTTTTTAAAAAAACAAGTATCTCAAGGGGTTTTATTTTTATGTGATTTTCCTACTTCAAAGTTAATGGTGTAGTGTTTGCTCCGGACCAGCAGGGGCAGGGTCGGGTGACGGGTTTACTGAAGCTGTGTGAGTTGTGAGTTCCTCATTACTGCAGAGAGCTCGAACCTGATACACTGTCTCCTCGTTTCTCTCCTGTTTTACAGGTGGGTAAATGTACAAAAATAACTCAGAGCTAGGATTTAGCCCGGCTGAAATGTATGTGAGATATGAGTGGACTGTTTTAGTGAAATAATTTTCGTTAGGGTCTGTTTCTGATTTTGTTTGAAACGAGTTTGAGATGAGAGGGCAAAGTCCAGCAGAGTAATGGTCGACTGACAACGTGCACATTACGTTAGAGAGCAAGTTAGCTCGACACGCACTTTCCCATGTATATATGCACATGAAGATATTTTTTTGAGCTTGTAATGTTAACAGATATGTTTAGCTCACTGGATGTTAGTTCCCCACCATCAGTTGGAAATGTTTTTTGCTCAATGAGTGTAGACAAAAATAGTTACAGTTTAAAATGAAGTTTAAAGTTGAAGCACTTTATTAGTTCTGAGCCTGATTTTGCAGTACTGTATTGGCATGATACTGATAAAATACTGTGAATGGAAGTTTCTAAGTATCTTAAAAATAGCTGGTGAATATTACCATTGTCTTTACATACAAATAGTGTAAAATACAAGCACGAAGAGTAAGTGAACATGCATTTGGTACTAAAAGGTTTATTTTATTATGGATTTTGTATTGACATGGACAGTGAAAATTCATTGTAATGTAAAAAAAAAAGACACTGAATATGTAATATGTGAAACATAAAATGACTCTTAACAATAGAGATGGTTGCTGAAGAAAATTCTTAAAATAAATTAATGCAGAGAGCTTGAACCTGATACACTGTCTCCTCGTTTCTCTCAAATCAACCAATCAGATTTGAGGGACAAGTTTACAGATTATGTCAAGTTTAGGCTTAAAATCATGAATTGGTGCTTCTACATCAGTGTTATTCATCTATTATTTCCCACTTATTTTATATATATATATATATATATATATATATATATATGGCGCCCTTTGCTAGTAGAGACTGAACTTCCTCCTCCATCGGCGGAGACCCGAACTGAAGACTGCCCTTGCGAATGGTGCAAGTCACCCAACTTGACACATTGGCTAAATTTTCCCATGCTGAAAGGAAATTCACTAAGGGTACCATCCTCTCTGTGTCACGGTTCGCAGATCCACTGTGTCATTCTGTTGTCTGTGTGTGGGTTGTGGGGTGTGTCACCTGATTGTTCTGTGTGGGCGTCGCCGCTGATTACTGATCAGCGGCAGCTGTGGGTCATTAGATCTTGCCTATTTAACGCCTTGTCTTTCGTCTCATGTTTGTCAGATCGTTGTTTTGGAGTCCTGGTGTTGTCTTGTGTTACCGTGTTTCTTGTTTCCTGGAGTTGGAGTTCTCGTTGCTGTTTCCTGTCTGTTCCCCTGGATACTCGTTCTGGATTTACCTTGCTCATCTCTTCTCACGGATTCTCACCACGGAGCACCACTCACCACGGACACCAGCGCCCATCCAGTCCCTGTGTTACCATCTCTCCTGCTGTCTGTGTTGTGACTGTACTGTGTTTATATATCTGACTACCTGGCGTGAAGCACTATTAAAGTGATTAACTTGCTATTGCATCCAGTCTTCTTTTCACGTGACAGAACGATCTGACCATCTACCATGGATGCAGCGAGTTCAGCAGCTTTCACGGAGTTCATCAGTCATGCTGTTAATCGTATGGACCAGCAGCAGGAGAGTCTTTCATCCACCGGACGCGCCGTCCAAGCGCTGGTAACACAGGTGTCCGAGCTCTCCCAGCAGCTACAACAACTTCGCGCTCCCACTGCGCCAGCCCCACCGTCCGTTCCCCCACCATCACCCGCACAAAGAGACCTGTCGGAGCCCCGCCTTCCCGTTCCTCAGAATTATGCCGGTGAGCCAGATTTTTGTCGAGCGTTTTTGAATAAATGTTCTCTTCATTTCACCCTGCAGCCACGCACCTTTGAGAGGGAGGAGTCCAAGGTGGCGTTTGTACTGACCCTGCTCACCGGGAAGGCGGCGCTATGGGGAACGGCGGTTTGGGAAAACCAAGACCCGTGCTGCTCCTCGTTCACGGCACTCGCCGCCGAGATGAGGAGGGTGTTCGACCGTGCGGTTGCGGGAAAGGAGGCCGCCCGCAAACTCACCGCTCTCAAGCAGGGCAACCGCACGGTCGCTGACTATGCCATCGAGTTCCGCACCCTCGCGGCAGAGTGTCGGTGGAACGAGGAGGCGCAGTGGGACGTGTTCCTGCATGGGCTGGCTGATCGTATCCACCGGGAGATATACACGTTGGACCTTCCAGAGACATTCAACGGGCTTGTTGAGCTGGCGCTTCGTATTGATTCTCGCCTCCGACGAGTGGAGTCACTAGTGGAATCCGGGAGAGAGGCACAGCGGTCTTCCTGCCAGCCCGGTGGATGCGGTTAGCCCAGCACCCGATCCTGAGCCCATGCAGGTAGGGAGAGCTCGGCTTTCTCGGGAGGAGCGGGAGCGGCGGAGGTCCCTTGGTCTTTGCTTATACTGCGGGACATCGGGACACATCATCAGAAACTGCCCGGTAAAAGACCAAGCCCGATAGTAAACTCGAGGCTACTATCGGGCGGGATCTCCGCCGAGAAGTCCTCGCCATCGACCCTCCTCCCGGTTAGACTGAGATGGGCTACACACGACATCACCTGCAGCGCACTTTTGGATTCTGGGGCGGAGGGCAGTTTCATGGACATCACGTTTGCACGACAACATGGAATTCCTACATCATCCCTTGAGCACCCCATTTCAGTCAACGCACTCAATGGACAGTCTCTTTCCAGTCTCTCCCACACTACGGATTACATCACCCTCGTCACTTCTGGTAATCATTCAGAAGAAGCACAGTTCCTCCTCATGGACACCCCTCACGCACCTGTCGTTCTTGGACACCCCTGGTTCACCAAACACAACCCTCGCATCGACTGGCAACTCGGAACTATCACTGAATGGAGCACCCAGTGTCACAAGTCTTGTCTACTGTCTGCTTGTCCCACGGTGTCTGTTTCTGTTTTGCAGGATGAGGCGGTGGATCTGTCTAACGTGCCCAAGGAGTACCTTGACCTGAAGGAGGTGTTCAGTAAGTCCCGAGCTGCTTCTCTCCCTCCGCATCGTCCCTACGATTGTGCAATAGACTTAGTTCCAGGTAAGTCTCCGCCTAAAGGCAAGTTGTACTCTCTATCTGTTCCCGAGAGGGAGGCCATGGAGAAATATATTTCTGATTCTCTGGCAGCCAAGCTCATCCGCCCTTCCTCATCTCCAGCGGGGGCGGGGTTCTTTTTTGTGGGGAAGAAGGACGGGTCTTTGCGACCTTGTATTGATTACCGGGAGCTGAACAACATCACGGTAAAGAATACTTATCCTTTGCCGTTGATGTCTTCAGCCTTCGAGAGGTTGCAAGGAGCGTCCATTTTCACTAAATTGGACTTAAGAAACGCATATCATTTGGTCCGCATCAGGGAGGGGGATGAGTGGAAGACCGCTTTTAACACCCCTAGAGGGCACTTTGAATACTTGGTCATGCCCTTCGGGCTGTCCAACTCGCCCGCGGTCTTCCAGGCACTCGTCAATGACGTGTTGAGAGACATGGTTGACCAGTTCATATATGTCTACCTGGACGACATATTGATTTTTTCATCGTCTCTCCAGGAGCATGTTCAACACGTCAGACGAGTGCTTCAGCGGCTACTAGAGAATGGGCTTTTTGTCAAGGCGGAGAAATGCGAATTTCATGCACAATCTGTTTCTTTCCTAGGGTACATCGTCTCGTCTGAGGGAATTCGCATGGATCCTGACAAGGTTAAGGCTGTGGTGGATTGGCCAAGTCCAGATTCCCGTAAGGCCCTACAGCGGTTTCTGGGGTTCGCCAATTTTTACCGGCGTTTTATTCGCAATTTCAGCCAACTAGCCGCACCTCTGACCGCTTTGACCTCCTCCAGAGAATGACCTTCAGGTGGTCAGATGCAGCCGAGGCTGCATTTGCCAAACTGAAGGGCCGCTTCGTTTCGGCCCCCATTCTGATAGCCCCTGATCCTTCACGTCAGTTCGTGGTGGAGGTCGACGCGTCAGAGGTGGGGGTAGGTGCAGTTCTCTCCCAGCGTTCTCCCTCAGATAACAAGATGCACCCTTGCGCGTATTATTCTCATCGTTTGTCTCCCGCTGAACGCAATTATGATATTGGTAACAGAGAGTTGTTGGCAGTCAAATTAGCGTTGGAAGAGTGGCGTCATTGGTTAGAGGGTTCTGGGGTACCCTTTATCGTTTGGACTGATCATAAGAATTTAGAGTATATACGATCGGCTAAAAGACTCAATTCCAGGCAGGCTCGGTGGGCACTTTTTTTCGGTCGTTTTGATTTTACTCTATCGTACCGCCCGGGCTCCAAGAACATCAAGCCCGATTCTCTTTCTCGCATTTTTGATCCCTCCGAACGCCCGTCAACTCCCGAGTGTATTCTTCCCGAGACATTAGTGGTCTCCACTCTTACATGGGAGATCGAATCGAAGGTCCTGGCGGCCTTAGAAGGGGTAACGCCTCCGCCCGCATGCCCACCGAACCGTTTGTTTGTGCCGGATGAGTTAAGGTCCTGCGTCATCAAGTGGGGTCATTGTTCTAACGTGGCTTGCCATCCAGGGGTTAATCGAACCAGATTTTTGGTCAAGCAACGATTCTGGTGGCCAGGTATGGCTCGCGACATTCGCGATTTTGTTTTGGCTTGCTCGGTCTGTGCTACTGGTAAGACCTCCAACCGCCCTCCAGATGGGTTACTCCAACCGCTGTCTGTCCCTTCGAGACCCTGGTCCCATATCGCGCTAGATTTTGTGACCGCCCTCCCACCCTCCCAAGGGTATACGGTTGTTTTGACCGTTGTGGACCGGTTCTCGAAGGTGACCCATTTTATACCCTTAGCCAAATTACCCTCTGCTAAGGAGACAGCGGTTACTGTCATTGATCATGTCTTCCGGCTTCATGGCCTCCCGGTGGATGTGGTTTCTGACAGGGGTCCCCAGTTTGTGTCCAAATTCTGGCAAGAGTTTTGTAAGTTACTGGGGGCGACGGTGAGTCTTTCCTCTGGGTTCCATCCCCAGACCAATGGTCAGACCGAGAGAGCCAACCAGGATTTAGAGCGAATGTTGCGATGTTTGGCGTCCAAGAATCCTTCCTCCTGGAGCCAACAACTCTCTATGATTGAGTACGCTCACAACTCGTTACCAGTGTCTTCTACGGGCCTTTCTCCGTTTGAATGTAGCCTAGGTTACCAGCCACCTGTGTTTCCCAGTCTGGAGTCCGAAGTTGCGGTCCCCTCTGCCCACGCCTTTGTCCAGAGGTGCCATCGCACTTGGAACAGAGCCCGCGAGACTCTGTTGCAAGTGAGGGCGCGCACCAAGGCTAAGACCGATCGCCACCGGTCAAAGCCACCCGTATACGTCGTTGGTCAAAAAGTGTGGCTTTCTACTAAGAACATTCCGCTCCGCTCCGTGGCTAATAAGCTTGCTCCCAAATTCATTGGCCCGTTTACTGTCACTAAGATCATTAGTCCAGTGGCAGTCCGCCTCAAATTGCCTCCGGCGTACAGGAGGATTCATCCCGCCTTCCATGTGTCCAAAATCAAACCAGTTTTTCATTCACCACTTAATCCGCCTGCTCCGGTTCCTCCACCGCCGCGTCTCGTAGACGGGGAACCAACTTATTCGGTTAATCGTATTCTGGACTCGAGGCGGAGGGGACGCGGATTCCAGTACTTGGTGGACTGGGAAGGTTACGGTCCGGAGGAGAGAAGTTGGGTACCTGCGAGGGACATTCTGGATCACTCCCTTATTGATGATTACAATCAACAGGTAAGGAGTGGTGGGAACGCCGAGAGGCGTTCCTAGGAGGAGGGGTACTGTCACGGTTCGCAGATCCACTGTGTCATTCTGTTGTCTGTGTGTGGGTTGTGGGGTGTGTCACCTGATTGTTCTGTGTGGGCGTCGCCGCTGATTACTGATCAGCGGCAGCTGTGGGTTATTAGATCTTGCCTATTTAACGCCTTGTCTTTCGTCTCATGTTTGTCAGATCGTTGTTTTGGAGTCCTGGTGTTGTCTTGTGTTACCGTGTTTCTTGTTTCCTGGAGTTGGAGTTCTCGTTGCTGTTTCCTGTCTGTTCCCCTGGATACTCGTTCTGGATTTACCTTGCTCATCTCTTCTCACGGATTCTCACCACGGAGCACCACTCACCACGGACACCAGCGCCCATCCAGTCCCTGTGTTACCATCTCTCCTGCTGTCTGTGTTGTGACTGTACTGTGTTTATATATCTGACTACCTGGCGTGAAGCACTATTAAAGTGATTAACTTGCTATTGCATCCAGTCTTCTTTTCACGTGACACTCTGGGCCAGCCCCAGCCACATTCGATGGAGCAGGTTTGGTGCCCTGAAGTGCATCTGCGGCAGGGTTCAACCAATTAAATTTTTCTACAGGCCTCTCTACTGAGAGCAAACCCCCCAGAGTCACAAGAGTGTGTGAACACTGAGTTTTGGGTTTGTTGAAAATCATTGTGCCCCGAAGCGCCGATGGCGGCGGGGTTAACAAATCGATTTCCTGAGGGCTCGACAGAGGAGCAGCAGTAATGAGCTCCTGCCCTGGAGGGGGTGCCCTCAAAGGCCTGACATGATCATCAGGACCTCTTTCCTGAAGCCCGTCTGGAGAGAATGACGTTCCTCAGATCCGTCCTCTCCCTTTGGGGCTTTGGTTGAGAGTGTTGCTTCTGCGCCTTAGGTTTTGCAGGGGGCGCTCGAGAGGCAACACTCTCTTTCTGTGCCTGCCGGTATGAGGAGATTGCCGTATATGGGCGGGGCTGCTCCTTGGCTGCAGCCCCCTGGGATTTGGAATCAGCAGGATGAACCTCTGAAATGCTGCCACCTGTTTTTTGACTCCTGAAATCTCTCATATATCACATATATTTCTCTCGAGAAATGGCGTTGCCGAAGAGACCAGATGACGACAGCGGGGCATCAAGAGAAAAGTTCTATCCCTCTCCTTAATGCCCGAGGCCCGACAAAGCTCTTTAATATACAAGCCTATCAGGCCGACCCTCAGCAGGTGTGTAAACAGGCACTGGCCTGACCTGCTGCCATATACGCCTTGCCCACCAACGATGATGTAGTTCGGCATGGTTTGATGGGCAGTGTCAGAGCTTTTAGGGACGACGCAGCGTCAGGTGACAAATACGCAGCCAGGGTTTCTTCAACCCTGGGCATCGTCCCATAACCGTTCTGTTTGAGCCCCACCAGAGCGGAATATGATGAACGGTGGGGCTCGAAAGCCTAGAAGAATATGGCTTATTCCAGGATCTCGCCACCTCAGTGTGGAGATCCTGGAAGAACAGCAAGCCCCGACATGGAGGTTGCTGTGCTGACTGGAGGAAGCGCTTATCTAACTTGCTTTTACTGCACTCCTCCTGTCTATCGGCCAGCCAATCGATATTTAATTTCGCCATGGCCCGAGAAACAACCTCCACAAGCTCGTCATACTGTGGTGATTGGGCTGGCGAGTCACCCAAATCACTCATCTCACAGTCAATACTGAGAGAACATCGACCTCCTCAGAGGCAAATGGACTCAGTATAAATGGCTCTCATGGGCCGTAAGAAGCTTCCGGATCCCGGTGTTGAGCACTGGGCTCAGTGGTTGAGGGCTGAGAAGGGGCCGCAGCCATCTCAACCCCTGCCCCAGGTCCATCTGTGAAAACCCCATGACTGCAGATGCCGAGCTGCCTCAGCAGCCGCGGGACCTGAGCCACGGGGAACGCCGAACTGGCTGCTTTCAGAAAACAAGGCCAGCAAAAACTCATGTGCATCTCCCTCTGTTATAAAATGCTGGCAGGGAGGAATGCATGGTCTAAAGTTTTGTTTGCTGCATTCACTCACCATTTCTTTATATATATATTATATATATATATATATATATATATATATATATATGTGCATGCTTGCTTTTTCTACGGGACAAACAACACCAAATTAGACAGACAGGAGACACAGAACACTTGCTAAAGATGAGAAACAGCTGTGTTTGACCGCTCTTTTATATCTTCCGCGTTCCGCCGGCATACATCACGGGATGACGTTGCACCAATCACGATTGGACTAGTTGTATACGTCTTCAGGAGCAATTACGCTGAAGGGATCCCCAAAGCGTTGCCATGGCGACGCAGCGCGAGTTCCCTCGAAAGGGAACTGGACATTTTACTTTCGCAGAAAAATTAATATTTGGAGAACCTTTTTATACCAAAAATCTGTAAAATAAGTCGCTCATTTTCATTGGGAGTTATGATGTTGGCGTGTCCAGCAACGTGACAAAAAATGAGTAAAGTTTAACTTGTGAGTCTAAAGTGAGTCTTGCTGTGTGCAACAGAAATAAGACAATAGAAACATATTTACACAACATTACAATTTTTTTTACTTTTGGTGAAATTTGATGCAAAAACTTGAGATCCAGACAGTCCAGCAATGATTATGTCAGAGAACAAATTTGAATAAGGAATAACAAATTTATTAATTAAAAATTATAGAGACAACAAATTAATTCAGTAATTAACAGTTAATAATAAACCCCAGAGTATTTTATCTAATAGATGAAGATTAGAATATAGAGAAAGAAGGAACAAAATTTTGCATAATGAAACGACAGATAGAAGAGAAGAAGCAGAAGCAGAAGATGCAGAAGAGATGCGAGAAGTAAAAAGAGCAAAGAAAAAGTAAAGAAAAGCAAAGGAAAGCTAAACTATCAAAGACCCAGTCCGTTTTATACCATAAGCATAGGAAAACTTACATCCCACTCAAACTTATGTTTTGGTCTAATAAGAAAAGTTCAAATGGACGTATCCATTATGTCATAGACTGGTCAGATGTCAAAAATAGATGAAAATCTGTTTTGACACCCTTTAGGGAATTTTGCAGATCTTGCATGATCACATGTCTGAAGAAATTATAACAGACATATTTTGATATAAAGGTACAAGATGAATTAGCAACCAATTCTGAAAACATGATCGCTTCTGCAGTACTTAGCAGGCGTCCAGTATCTAACCACAAAGTGTCAACATGACTGTCACATTGAAACACTTTGAAGAACAATTGAATATAACAAGCATACATACTCTTAAAGATAAAAGAAGTATAACCATAAAGGGTACAATAGAGAGTAAATACTAGAAAATATGATGAGTATTAATATATATAGGAGTACATGAATATATGAAATCAAAAGGAACATTAATAAATGATAAGCCATAAATGATTAACATGAAATATGAATTAAAATGCATGAATATGAATATTGGCCATTTTGGATCCACAAAAATTACTCTTCTAGTCAAGCGTGTAACTGAATGAAAGTGATGTTCAGTATCTATTGATTAGTGGTGAGGATATTTTCTTCTTTATTGATGATATTGAGAAGGCCTGAGGATCTCACACTCACTGATTGATTCTCATAAGAGCCAACTGGTGAACAGGTCTGGGATGGACAGTCTATGTGAAAGACACATTGATTATTTATTTCCTGATTTTGAGTGTACAAACTCTTCTGCATGTGTAGTTTTTGATATTTCACTTACTGTGTGTGTGTTGTAGAGGTCAGAAGATCTGGACCTGAGGTCAAGAGTTGTATATATGTTTGCACTGGGATCATCGTTCTACAGTGAAACACAGAGAAAGATATATGAGCAATATCACACTCAAAGTCATGGGATATGGCTCTATATCAGACGGCTGTGATTAGGCCACAGGCATGAGGCCGTAGGCCGAGTTAAGAGGATTTCTCATCACAGCACTACAGTGGTGGTCATAATTATTGGCACCCTTGGTAAATATGATCAAAGATGACTGTAAAAATAAATCTGCATTGTTTATCCTTTTGATCTTTAATTCATAAAATTAGCAAAAGTCTAACCTTTCATTGAAGGAAAACAATTGAAAGTGAGGGGGAAATCACATTATGAAATAAATGTTTATATCCAAAACATGTTGGCCACAATTATTGGCACCCCTAGAATTTTTTAGAATATCTCTGAAGTATATTCCTATTCATATTTACATTTTTTTAGCACACCAGGGTGATCATGAACATGAAATTCTCCAGCCATGACTTCCTGTTCCACAGGAGTATAAACATGAGGAAACACAAAGGCCAAATTCCCTTAATCATTCTTCACAATGAGAAAAAACAAAGAATATAGTTCTGATGTGCAGCAAAAGATTGAGCTTCACAAAATAGAAAGTGGCTGTAAGAAAACAGCTAAAGCATTGAAAAATCCCCATTTCCATCATCAGGGCAAAAATTAAGAAGTTCCAATTAACTAAAGATGTTACAAATCTGCCTGGAAGAGGACGTGTGTCTAAACAGTCCTAATGCGCGGTGAGGAGGAGAGTTTGAGTGGACAAAGGCTCTCCAAGGATCACAGTTGGAGAATTATTATCAAACAGCACCTACATCCCCACAAGTTGTTCGTGAGGTTTTCAAGAAAAATCCTCTGCTCTCATCCAGAAGCAATCTCCAGCATATTCAGTTGTCAGACACGACTGGAACTTCAAAAGGGACCGGCTTCTATGGTCAGATGAAACTAAAAAAAGAGCTTTTAGGCAGCAAACCTACCAGATGGATACACCACACATGGATAAATAGTTCCCTATGTCCACAGTTAAATATACTGCTGGATCTTTAATGTTGTGGGCCTATTTTTCTGCTGGAAGTCCTGGACATCTTGTTCAGATACATGGTATCATGGATTCTACCAAATATCAGCAGATAAAAAATCAAAACCTGACTGCTTCTGCTAGAAATCCAATAATGGGCCGTGGTTGGATCTTCCATCAGGACAATGATCCAAAACAAACATCAAAACCAACACAAAAATGTGTCACTGAGCACAAAATGAAGCTTCTGCCATGGTCTTCCCAGTTCCCTGACCTGAACCCTAAAGAAAATGAGTGGAGTGAACTGAAGAGAAGAAGCACCAACATGGAGCTGGAATCTGAAGGATCTGGATGATTCTGCATGAAGGAATGATCTCTGATCTCTTGTCAGGTGTTCTCCAAACTCATCAGGCATTATAGAAGATGAATCAGAACTGTTTTCTTGGCAAAAGGAGGTTGCAAAAACTATTGAATAAAAGGTTGCCAATAATTGTGGCCAACGTGTTTTGGATATAAACATTTATTTCATAATGTGACTTTTCCCCCACTTTCAATTCTTTTTCTTCAATGAAAGGTTAGATTTTTACTAATTTTATGAATTAAAGATAAAAAGGATAAACAATGCAGATTTATTTTTACAGTCATCTTTGATAATATTTACCAAGGGTGCCAATAATTCTGACCACCACTGTAACAGTAGTATTTGTAAAATTATAGTAGGTTTGCTCATCCACCATTGACGGCTGCTGTGAAAAATGCTACTGGTGTAGATTTGGCAGAAACAAGTAATACAATTATAGTAATACAAATTGTGAAATGGTTACCATGTGATTTTAATAGAATATCACATGGCTGGAAAAGGCTTTCAGTCAATCAAATTCAAGAACCAGAACAAACCCAAATCAAGAAAAGTTGGGAAATGTTGTAAAATGCAATAAAATCAAGAATCTGTGATTTGTTCATTCACTTTGAACCTTTTTTTAACTTACAAAAGAAAAGATTTTCAAAGCCGACTCGACTCAATTTTATTTTGTAAAAATAAAGAAATTTTGATTCTGATGGCTGTATCACACTCCAAAAAAAGTGGGAGCAGAGGCATGTTTACCACTTTGTCACATCACCCTTTTCTTTTAATTACACATGTTATTTGTTTGAGAATTGAGGATACTAATTGCCCAATTTTTGCCCAATCTCGCCTGATACAAGACAGCTGCTTACAATTCTTAATAAATTGTTGTCCATTTCACCCCATCCCCAAATTATAGCCTAGAATTTAAGCATGCTGTTAAGAATATTAAAAACACGGATTAAAAAAAATTGCAGTCTACAAATCTGGGCACACAAATCCATAATCTGTGTATATTGTTATACTTCTTAGTATTCTACCTTTAAACTAAAATTAGAAAGTATGTACTCAGAAATATAATTAAAATTACATTTAAGCAGACATCCCAACCTGCAAAAAGTAATTTCAGGGAGGTATCCCGAAGCTGACAGCTGACAGATCTCCCTGAATCTCAACTGCCCTGAGCTCACAGATCTTACTTTGGACAGCTTCCCCCAGAACTCATCGGCTGGTAAATTCTTGTAATTTGGCACCAGTGCTTCCAGGTTAGTTGAGACATAATCCAGGATTTCCAAATTGAGTTGTTCTCTAGCATCTACCTTCATCACATTTGGAAATCTCTCTGCCAAAGTCAAAATTTGCTCTGGTTTCACGTCATCTTGGTTCTCTGGATTGACCACTGAATAATTTGTCAAGATTTGGTCTCTCATTGGGAACTTTTCTTTTACTTTTTGAAAGCTTCTGACATAGAATGCTCTGGCATCTTTGAAGAATTGCTTCATCTTGTGAGTGGAGAGTGCTTCCTCACTTAGCAAATGCCTCCTCGCCAAGAACCCAACAAAATTTCTTCATCTGGACAGTGAATTTCAGGGTTGCTCACATCTATCTCCTGCAATTTCAGTTCTCTCAATACCTTTGGCACAATAAATCTGCTTGCTATGTCATGCAAGAGTTCTTCTACACTGTCATTTAACTTGAAAAAGAACTGGTGTCTTGTTTTGAAAAATCAAATTAAATTTATCAAAGCACTGTGTGACATTGTGGAGAAAACAAGTGTAAGTTTCATAGTGGGGTCTGTCAGCTCTTCTGAATGTCACAGGACTTCTGATTCACTATGTGATTCAAAATAAGAACTAAAGGCTGGCCATTGGTTGAGCAGATGGTCCAAATCTTTTCCCAAAGAAAGCCAACATGTTGGACAGTGCTTTTGTATTCTCTGCTGGGCTACATTGCAAAAGTCCTGAAACTCCTTAAGGTCTTCTCTTCTTTTTGAACTTTTCTCAAAGTAGTAGTAGATATCAATTAGCAATTCCTCAGGTGACATTGAGAGCTCTTTAGCAGCAGTTTTGGCACATATGTTAACCAAGTGACTTGGACAGCCAACACTGTATATATAGGTGCCTGTGCTTTCACTCTTGATAAGACAGAGTTGTTTTTACCAATCATGACATTGCAGTTGTCACTGCTGAATCCTACACAATTAGACCATTCAAGGCCTTTGTCATGCATGGATGGCAATGCAGTTGAATATGTTGGCAGCTTAGCATAATGCGCACTGGCATGTCTACTAATCCAACTGTTACCTTATCCTGTGCTTCACTGTAGTACCTGACTAAAATAGCACACTCCTCCTCACACATGATGTCATTGCTTTCATCAACCATAATACTGTATGGCCTTTTTTTCTGTCCGGATTAAC
This sequence comes from Culter alburnus, assembly GCA_028476615.1. Taxonomy (NCBI): domain Eukaryota; kingdom Metazoa; phylum Chordata; class Actinopteri; order Cypriniformes; family Xenocyprididae; genus Culter; species Culter alburnus. The sequence continues at coordinate 56,773 of JAOTNS010003989.1, read as the reverse complement.
TTGTACAAATCCTCTGAACACTCAGGTTCCAGTGCCAGGTTCATCATAGCTGCCGTCTTAGTGGAAGAGCAGGCATAATTTTTTGCAATCTCAGAGTCAGGAAACATTTTCCTAAATAACTTTACTGTGTGCCTACACACATGGAATAGCAGGTTATGTTCAACAATAAAAGATGTGAAATACATCTCAGCTGTAGTCACCCTCTCAGTGAGACTTATGAATGGACTTTTCCTATCTGAATGGAAGAACTGAGATATATTGGAGCAGCCTTCCCTGTGCTTAGCCTCCCTAACATGTTGTGGTCCCTAAAAGATATAAAAGCATAAAATATTATTTCTATAAGCTATAAGCCTATGCAATTATTCATTAATTATGTTTAAATATGTAGATTACTTTTACTATTTATATAAACTGCTTATACTATTTACGTAAACTGCTTTTATTTATTTTCCATTGCAACTTTAAACAGGTCTAAAGAGAATGTTGTTTTCATGTAGCCTTGGCAACTAGCCTGAATAATATGCACATGAAATGAAACTTGTCAACTCTCACCTCAACATGCCTTTTGCAATCATTTAACCCACCATGGGCAATGATGAATTCGCCGTTACAAATAGTGCAGCGAGCAAGACTATGTTTGACACTTATAAGACAGGGGTACACTTTCGTGTAGTCTGCCGTAAAATGTGTCTTATACTTTTTGTGTGTGTGTGTGTGTGTGTGTGGCAATCTCCTTCTGCCATGGTGCTCCTGTTTCAGTGGCGGCTACTGGTCTGTCAGAGAGGGGAAGCTCATTTTCGGCCTACATCATAAAATTGTCTATTTATTTAAAAGTAAATTCTGCCCTACGTTCCTTTTCACTGTGACTCATTTTACCTGCACTATCCACATAGCGAACAATGACAGAGAGTTGGGCACGGCAGGATATATCAGTTGTTTCATCCACCTGCCATCCAAAAAAGGGAGCATCCTGAATTTCATCTCTGATCTGATCAGAAACGGTGGCTGCAAGAGCAGAGATCAAATCATTTTTGAATAGTATGGGACATACCAGAAAACACAGTTGAGGATTCGAATTGTGTGGACAGGACAGAGTCATATTTAGCTAATGTTTCTGTGAACTCCCTGTAATTCCCCTTGTTGGATGATTCACTACTCTCATCATGTCCCCTAAATGACAGCTCCTGCCGGCCAAGCAAGGATGTCACATCAATAAGGCGGTTTAGGAAGGCCCTGTTTGTTTGACTATTTCATTATGTTTAGCCACTTGAATGCGAGCACCTTCATTTATTGCATGCTCAACCCTGATCCTGCCCATGCAACTTAATCTTGCACATGCACTCACATGTTCATTGCTCTTTTCATGTCTTTTATATGCCCTGTCAAAGTTAGACAGATCTCCAAACCCCACCTTTGACCAAACAACACATCCGTGAGATGGTTTCATCAAGAGGCATGGCCAGCAGTACATTTTATTTGTCACAGCACTTCCAGTCAGCCAGCTAACTTTGTCATACCAGGAGAGCTGAAAAGACCTGTTATTTTTCCCTATCTTTTGCACTAAATCAATCTTAGGTGTTGATCTGCCCTGCTGTTTAATTCTAAGTTTTTCCTCGTAAGGAACACTTTCAAATGGCTTCGCCAAAATCAGGTCGACAATATTAGCACCGTCTGCCATCGTGCGCAGTTTCACCCACGACGCTAGCCTAGCCTACTAACGTTATATGAATGAATGAATGAATGAATGAAGGAATGAATGAACGATCTAAAAAAAAAATATTAAACTCTGTAAAACTGAAACAAGGAATGTGGTGTATAATTGTGTGAAATGTATGATGAAAATCAAGCAATTTCGCCAAGCAAATATCAAAGAAATAGGTTGCAGCAGTTTTTATTTCGACTGAACTTGAGAAATCCGCGATGGGACTGAGCGCGAATAGCTTCAGTGATTCCTTATAGTACAGAATCGCTGTCAGTCAAAAGGAGATGCAGTCTTTCGACAGACCCTCCAATCATCACGCAGAAGCTCGGAGTCCGGGCCAGCCCACTCCCCATTCACCCCCAGAGACGCTGAGCGTCCGTGGGCGGGACATAATCGCAGCGTTTATCCAATGACCGTCTAGTTTCGAAGCGCTGAAAAAAAACGTTCAAAGCAGCCCCATTGAAGTCAATGGACGCTGGGCTTCAATAGGGAAATGCACTGTGACGCGGGAATGTATGAGAAGGAAATCGAGTCAGCCGACCTGCTATATGTAACTGATTCTGAACGAACTCGTCTTTGAGATGAACGTTTTCTAACGCATTTTTAGTCAATAAAATGTTAATACAATAGTACATATTTGACCATTAATTTTGTGACATTATAAGGGAAGCCGAGCTTCCCTTGCAGTCTTAAATAAATCGCCACTGTCCTGTTTCTAGATAGACATAACTGATTAAATTGGTTCCGGAGAAGAGATAAAAGCCCGCCCACACTGACAATTGATTGGTTGATTTGCCGAAACAAGCCAATCAGGATGCTCTCTGTCTTACATGCGCTTCGCACACAAGCACACTAGCACACACACGCAAGGTCTCTCGCTCCCTCTCCCTCTATCGCAAGCAAAAAGGGTCAGAATTACGCTATAGAATATACGCGTTTACAATCTAACGCCGTCAAATACGGCGTTTTAAACAGTATTTTCGCGCTGCAAAATACGGCGCTGTGATTACAAACAGCGTAAAAAATGCGCGAAAATCCATCAATGATGCCGTATTTAACGGTGTTTTAGTGTGTATAAAAAGCGCCGCTTTTTACGGCGTCCATCTTGCCATATGATGCCGTAAAAACGCCGTTTTGGCTGCACAGAGCGCGCGTCTTTTACTGCGTTTTGCTTACAGTATAATGAGTCATGCCCATGATTTCCACAGCCAGTAGGTTTGAATGGTTTTCACCCAATCAGTGGTAACTGAGTCAGACCAGACCAATTCAGCACGGATAATTTTAGCCAAAGGAGTCCCTATGAATTTAAAGGACATATTTATGTACAATAACCTATAACTATTTTCATCTCTACTAACATTAAACATCTTTATCATACTTTAATGTATTGCTAAGATTTCATGTTCAGCAATACCTACCCCATTCTATGTGTTTAACTTAACCCAGATACTTTTCACGCTAGTAAAAAAAAACTGAACACTAGCTTTAAGTAATATTTCCAAAACGAGAAATCATCCTTAGTATAACAGAAGCGAGATAGTGTCTAAAAGTTGTGCAACATATCATGTAGTTGATAGCCTGTTAAAATGCCCGACTCCCAAAAAGCGTCAATAGCTAGTGTGGTCCGCTCTTAGCAGGTCTGGTTTGAAAGAGTGTAGGCGATGTTAAAGAAATAATAATCTTTTTTTTTTTTTTTTTTTTTTGCGAGCTGTTTTTTTCTAGTGTAGACGACATGCAAACTAAATGGTTGTAATTCATGAATGCTTTGGAATACAGATCCAAGGACTATTTTGAAAGAAGATATTTGGCAAATTATTGCTGAAAAGTAATTTAAGTTTATATATATATATATATATATATATATTATATATATATATATATTACAGTGGGTACGGAAAGTATTCAGACCCCCTTAAGTTTTTCACTCTTGTTATATTGCAGCCATTTGCTAAAATCATTTAAGTTCATTTTTTTTTCCTCATTAATGTACACACAGCACCCCATATTGACAGAAAAACACAGAATTGTTGACATTTTTGCAGATTTATTAAAAAATAAAAACTGAAATATCACATGGTCCTAAGTATTCAGACCCTTTGCTGTGACACTCATATATTTAACTCAGGTGCTGTCCATTTCTTCTGATCATCCTTGAGATGGTTCTACACCTTCATTTGAGTCCAGCTGTGTTTGATTATACTGATTGGACTTGATTAGGAAAGCCACACACCTGTCTATATAACCTTACAGTGCATGTCAGAGCAAATGAGAATCATGAGGTCAAAGGAACTGCCTGAAGAGCTCAGAGACAGAATTGTGGCAAGGCACAGATCTGGCCAAGGTTACAGAAACATTTCTGCTGCACTTAAGGTTCCTAAGAGCACAGTGGCCTCCATAATCCTTAAATGGAAGACGTTTGGGACAACCAGAACCCTTCCTAGAGCTGGCCGTCTGGCCAAACTGAGCTATCGGGGGAGAAGAGCCTTGGTGAGAGAGGTAAAGAAGAACCCAAAGATCACTGTGGCTGAGCTCCAGAGATGCAGTCAGGAGATGGGAGAAAGTTGTAGAAAGTCACCATCACTGCAGCCCTCCACCAGTCGGGGCTTTATGGCAGAGTGGCCCGACAGAAGCCTCTCCTCAGTGCAAGACACATGAAAGCCCGCATGGAGTTTGCCAAGATGGTGAAAAATAAGATTCTCTGGTCTGATGAGACCAAGATAGAACTTTTTGGCCTTAATTCTAAGCGGTATGTGTGGAGAAAACCAGGCACTGCTCATCACCTGTCCAATACAGTCCCAACAGTGAAGCATGGTGGTGGCAGCATCATGCTGTGGGGGTGTTTTTCAGCTGCAGGGACAGGACGACTGGTTGCAATTGAGGGAAAGATGAATGCGGCCAAGAACAGGGATATCCTGGACGAAAACCTTCTCCAGTGTGCTCAGGACCTCAGACTGGGCCGAAGGTTTACCTTCCAACAAGACAATGACCCTAAGCACACAGCTAAAATATCGAAGGAGTGCCTTCACAACAACTCCGTGACTGTTCTTGAATGGCCCAGCCAGAGCCCTGACTTAAACCCAATTGAGCATCTCTGACCTTAAAAATGGCTGTCCACCAACGTTTACCATCCAACCTGACAGAACTGGAGAGGATCTGCAACGAGGAATGGCAGAGGATCCCCAAATCCAGGTGTGAAAACTTGTTGCATCTTTCCCAAAAGACTCATGGCTGTATTAGATCAAAAGGGTGCTTCTACTAAATACTGAGCAAAGGGTCTGAATACTTAGGACCATGTGATATCTCAGTTTTTCTTTTTTAATAAAGCTGCAAATATGTCAACAATTCTGTGTTTTTCTGTCAATATGGGGTGCTGTGTGTACATTATGAGGAAAAAAATAAACTTAAATGATTTTAGCAAATGGCTGCAATATAACAAAGAGTGAAAAATGTAAGGGGGTCTGAATACTTTCCGTACCCACTGTATATATAATATTTTAATTTAATTAGAAAATGTACATTATAATTCTGATTCAAGGCATGATGTTAGGGTACATAATTTCATACATTCAGCTTTTTTTTTGATGCACACTCTTGTCAGAAAGTATTCAAATGCTGTTCATTATTATTATTCATTATGATAATTTATATTGTAAAACATGTAATGTATACTGAGACTTTATAGTTTGTTGTGATTCGATTTAGAATATTAAAGTAAACTTGAGTGTTCCACATGTCACAACAGGAAACTAAAAATTTGCACTGCGGGGCTCACAAGTAAGGCTACCATTCCTACCAATGGTAGGTGTATGGTGGTTGATAAACACCATCAAAATGATGTTGATCAATATATAAATTAATAGGCTAATCACCAGACAAAGTTCTGAATTCATGTTGAATTCGAGGCTTTGAGAGACACAGTGTCTGCGACACCAAATGGAAGAGTTTTAAATAATTATCCAATTATTATCCAATCCAATAGCCTAATTTTATATTTTTGACTAACAGAGCAAATGAGGGAAGCATCCCCAAACAATTAATGTTAATGGGGCAGTCAAGCAAGCAGATTAAAAAAGCAGACACAGTAAGGTGTAAACAAGCAGCAAAATTAGTTTGGAGCTTCAGACACGTTGAAACCCATAGGCCTATAATATTATTAATTTACTCACCATGAACTTTCAGTTTGTTTACAGTTTGTCATTAAAGTATGATAAAGATGTTTAATGTTAGTAGAGATGAAAATAGTTATAGGTTATTGTAAATAAATATATCCTATAAATTCATAGGGACTCCTTTGGCTAAAATGATCCGTGCTGAATTGGTCTGGTCTGACTCAGTTACCACTGATTGGGTGAAAACCATTCAAACCTACTGGCTTTGGAAATCATGGGCATGACTCATTATACTGTAAGCAAAACGCCGTAAAAGACACGCACTCTGTGCAGCCAAAACGGCGTTTTTTACGGCGTCATATGGCAAGATGGAAGGCGTAAAAAGCTGCGCTTTTCATGCATACTAAAACACCATTAAATACAGCGTCATTGACGGATTTTCGCGTGTTTTTTACGCTGTTTGTAATCACAGCGCCGTATTTTGTGGCACAAATACTGTTTAAAACGCCATATTTGACGGTGTTAGATTGTAAACGCGTATATTCTATAGCGGAATTCTGACCCTTTTGGCTTGCCATATCCCTCTCTGCCGTGTGCGCGCTACACGGTTTGAAATGCGCGCTCTTGCTTGCTCGCTCTAGATTCCGGGAGATTTTAACTAATTTGCGGGCATCAGGGAGCCGCTATCAATATGCGGGAGACTCCGGGAACTTCCGGGAGACTTGGGGTGTCTGCTTAAGTAAACCTATACTTGACTATTACTAAACAACACTTGACCCATTAATACTGTGCTAGAATAACTGGGACGGTTGCAGTGTTGTCATGTGGCTGGTGAAACCAGAGAATTTGGCTTGTGATGTCAGAGTGCGTGCTGCTAGATTGGTATGGTAAAAGAGATTGGCATGTTTATGGATATGGCAATGTTAATGTATTTGGTCTTGGTGGAATAGATTTGCTACACTGCTGCTGCTGCAGAGCAAGTACAGAGATATGCTACTGCCAATACATTCACAGACATTGCTGTGAGCATATAAGACTGATGCTGCACATGTAACATACATGAATTATCCCAGTAGCAGATCTATACAAGTGGAGCTGGGGAGGGTGGAGGATTTCTGAAAGCATGCTGCACATTACTACCAGCATCATACTGGAATTTGTTTGAATGTTGAGCTGCGGCAACAACAACCAACCAGCTATGTAGATAACCATGCTATCATGCTATGTAGATAATGTCATGATCACTTCCAAATGCGTTAAACCTACTGTTAGCATGCACCATTTAGAGTTTCATGCCAGGTATATACTTTTTTCATATAGTTTTACATACTGTCTTAAAAACTTACATTGTTTGAAAATACAGATTTATAAAGAAAACAGATATGCTCCTTATTCTGAATTTTTGTGTAGTCCACTGGTAGTATACATAGGAATTTACTTCAAATCTACCTAACTTTTTTCCATTGTTTATGAAACAACGCTTCCTCGCCCTTTTAAAATTTTTCGGTAACCCATGTTTTGACTGTTATACTGTTATATTATGTTCAGATATTCATACATCAAAATATTCTGGGGGCCATGAAAGTTTGTGAAAATGATCAAAAATGCTGATGCTGTCTGGCAACTTAAAAAAAAAAAAAAAAAGCTGGCGAGGAAAGAGTTCAACTACAGTTAAAGGTATATTTCAAGTATAGAAATGAATGCCTACATATAAGTATGGTGTTAGGTTCACATAAAGAAAACGTGCAAGTATACTTGCAGTATATAACTACTGAGTATACTTTAAAGTGTATTTTCATTAACTAAAACAAAAAGTGCTACAAGTATTTAAACTATCAGTAAACCTATTTGTTCATTTGTAGTATAACTGCAGTACAAAATGAAAACTGTAGCTGTAAATTAGTTGTGTACTTATTCTTTAATTGATTTCAATCTGTGTTTTTTGTTCACCTCACCTCATACTCATGTAGTGCAGATATTCTCCTCTTCATTTTCCCCTGACTGTCAAAATAGGAAACAAAGTAATTTTTATATATATATAATCAAATATCCCATTGCATTAGTTTGAAAGTAGAGAATATGTATACTCTATTATTTTATTTACATTATAAATATGATGATGATGATGATGATGCTGATGAAGAATAATCCTCCAGATGATGCTGTGATCACAATCACATTAATACCATCACCATGATGAACTGAAAGAGGAAGATCATCATGATTAACTCTCCAAACTGATGAATGATGTGAAGATACAGGAGTGTGTTAATAAAAGCTTCACCTGTGACAGTTACAGCGTCTGATCTCTGAGATCCATGTTGATTGTGAGCCTGACAGTAGAAGCGTCCACTCTGTAGTGCACTGAAACTCTGTCCAGATCCAACAGCTGAGCTTTCATTCTCCTTAAACCAGCTGAAGTTCAGAGCAGGAGGGTTTGAATCACTGCTGCAGATCAGAGTCACTGAACCTCCTGACACTATTTCACCAGATCCGTTTATCAACACTGAGACGTTCCTGGGAGGATCTGAAACAGACACATGTTGAAATTATTTCAGCTGAAGTTTGTAGTTTCTGCAACACTAGTTTCATGCACCTAGCTTGTAGGCACAACCTTGTAGGCACACATTTGTAGTGAACAACAGACGTGATGGCACCAGAGCTTCACAACAGACATTCTTTTGTCCCACTTTGATTAATCAAAAGAATGTGATTGGACCCTCAACGTCAAGTAAACGACTATTGTAATCAGGACTGCCAAAGGTGGAAGACAGGAAAGATGACATCAACGGCCCATTGATGATAGGCTAATCTCATCACGAGTTGCCTTTGTTCACTTAGTTCAAGGTGCGAATGACCATGGACTCCTAGGGCTGCCAAACCGGTTCTGGCTAGAGCACAGCAAGAACAAAGAAATGCTCAGAAAGGAAGACATTTTCTAAACATATTGGCTTGAAATCACCAAAAATGGACAGGAATACTGTAAGGAACATGTCCTATGTGTCCTTGTACTCATCCAGGAAACTGTGCACACACAGTAGAAACCACACCTGGAATAAAAGCCAATGCAACTACACCCACTGAGACAGAAGTGTGATACCTCAACCAATTCACATCAAGTTTGGACTCTACGAGTTCAGAAAACTGCCACAAGGACTTTGAGAAAGGTTTGAAAAAGAAATAAAGCATTTCCAAGGTCCTAAAGACATTGTCTTATTTAACTGTGTATTTTGGAACAATACAAGAAGTTTCACAGGATGAAAGGTGGGCGTGTTAAGGGACGGACACCTGGAATGCTGTGACCCAATTACATCACCACATCAGGAAAGGTGGGGATTAGTAATCCCTCCCCAACGAGAAGGAATAAAAGTTTTCCTAAGTGAACAGACCCTTGTTCTGAGTTTCTGACCTGACGAGGGAAGGACAACAGCACGACCAAGGTGAGACTCTTGCGAGTAAACCTTTCACCGCACGGATCAAGCAGCCAAAGTGCTTCTGCAGAGGACTTTGACTCCCGACCTGCATAACTCAAGTACCTCCAACCTACAGAAGATCCTATGGACCGACCACCATCTGACCTACAGTTCTCTGGATTACACAAAGACCTCCAGCACTCAGAGCAGCTCTGCAGCTGTTGGAAAGCAATCCAGTCTCCCACTGCACACAGAAGGATACCAGTGGACAACGTTTCCCATTCCCGGACTGATCACCCGACCAAATGAAACGTAAATATAAGCTAACCAAACCTTTTCCAAAAGCCTTGGCATTAGGTTGTTGAATGAGATTGCTATTTGTGTAGAGACTGTTTTTCTAGGGTCAGTGTACACAGATAGATACATTAGACACGTTATCTGTATTCAGAGTAAATGCTTATTTACTTATTTTTAATACCAGCATCCAGAAAGACCACAATTGACCCCCTCATAGACTGCTAATTACCCATTCATTGCTTCGTCCAATCCGTTGCTCATCTACTTGGCATTCAGTTCTGTTAACATCCATTTGTGTTGTAGTTTGTAGTTTCTGTTGTTGATTCAATTTTCTTAGTAGTTTAGTCATTTTTCCTTAGTAGTTTAGTCATTTTCCTTTGTAGTATTTAGTGAGTGTGATATTTTACTCTTGTATATTTGTTTTTGTTAATAAATTCATTTTATTGCAAACTGTGTCATTCTTGTGTTGATAATCAGAGGCTCTACAAGCTCGCCCGAATCTCACTAAATCCTTCAGATTGGTCAGATGATAAACTTCCTCCAATTTATAAATATTAATTCAGTTAACAATCTTTCATGATTGTTCTTTATTGTCAAGGTGAGATTCCTGACTGGTGCCCCGAAATATTGGAGGAATCATCTGACTCAATATTGATATTAATACAAAATATTAATATTAATATTTAAGACCAAAAATCACTACATTTGTGGTGCCCTCCTGTGAGACTAATCCAAAATCACTACACATTTGTAACATGAATTGTTAAAGACTGTCTACACTAGACACATCAAAGATATATAAACTTTATAAACTGGTTAATTTATCTTCCTGAACGGGTGCATGATGATGCTGTATTGTATTGAAGCGTCCAGCACTGCAATGTCCCGTTCGCTTTGACATGTTCATGACTTTAACTTTAAAGATCTAAATGCAGTGAATTAACTTCTGAATATTTTTTTTCCCATGTAACGCATCAGTCATGGTCCCACAGCATCTAAACACCCTCTATCTCTGCCAGCTACAGTAGCCACGCCACGCCCCAACCTCAAGCTATTGGTTGAGCTGAACAGAGATTGACGGACCTGAGCAGACCACTTTCAATGATTTCATGGTGCCTGGGAGGCTCAGCTTTTACAATTTTGGGAAACATAAACCCATGAATGGCATACTTATAATAGTCAATGACCAATAATCTGGGTTAAGAGAATGTATTTTTTAAAGGGATAGTTCACCCAAAAATGAAAATTTGATGTTTATCTGCTTACCTCCAGGACATCCAAGATGTAGGTGACTTTGTTTCGTCAGTAGAACACAAATGATGATTTTTAACTCCAACCGTTGCCGTCTGACAGTCAAATAATGCTAGTGGATGGGAACTTCTACTATAAGAGTAAATAAAACTTGCATAGACAAGTCCAAATTAAACCCTGTGGCTCGTGACGACACATTGATGTCCTAAGACACGAAACGATCAGTTTGTGCGATAAACCAACCAGTATTTATATCGTTTTTTAACTCTAATACACCACTATGTCAAACCGCGTGCAGCACTCGTTAGTAATGTCTGATCGTGCTCTGACAGCGGCAATGATGTCTCGCTCTCATTGAAGTATATGCACGAGACATCACTGCCACTGTCAGAGCGCAATCAGACCAAACGAATCGAGTGATGAATGCAGTTGGACATAGTGGTGTATTAGAGGTAAAAAAAAATTATATAAATACTGTTCGGTTTCTTGCACAAACCGATCGTTTCGTGTCTTAAGACAATGTGTCGTCACAAGCCGCAGGGTTTAATTTGGACTTGTATATGCAAGTTTTATTTACTCTTATAGTCCAAGTTCCCATCCACTAGCATTATTGGACTGTCAGACGGCAATGGTTGGAGTTAAAAATCATCATTTGTGTTCTACTGAAGAAACAAAGACACCTACATCTTGAGATGCCCTGGGGGTAAGCAGATAAACATCAAATTTTCGTTTTTCGGTGAACTATCCCTTAAACATAAAAAATCTTACATACTACACCTTTAACAATCACAGTAAATTAGACAGACTGTTTAGAGGATTAAATGTCACAGTTACTGAACCATCATTAACTCACACATGACGTTTAAAGTCACAGCATCAGAGTATTTCTCTCCATGTCTATTTCTGGATCTGCACTTGTATTCTCCACTGTCATCAGAGCTGATCTTTGAGATGCTGAAGATTCTTCCATATCCTACAAACGTTCTTCCTTTAAACCAACTGATTTTTGCAGGAGGGTTTGAATCACTGCTGCAGATCAAAGTCACTGAATCTCCTGACACTATTTCACCAGATGGACTGATGGACACTGAGACACTCTTTGGAGGATCTAAAACATAGATGTTTTTAAAAATCACAATAAAGCTGCCATCACAGACAATATTTAGATATTTAATATATTTACATAAATTAGACATCACAGACTGTTTAGAGGATTTAATGTCAAAGTTACTGAACCATCATTAACTCACACATGACGTTTAAAGTCACAGCATCAGAGTATTTCTCTCCATGTCTATTTCTGGATCTGCACTTGTATTTTCCACTGTCATCAGAGCTGATCTTTGAGATGCTGTAGATTCTTCCAGATCCTACAAACGTTCCTCCTTTAAACCAGTAGATTTCTGCAGGAGGGTTTGAATCACTGCTGCAGATCAGAGTCACTGAATCTCCTGACACTATTTCACCAGATGGACTGATGAACACTGAGACACTCTTTGGTGGATCTAAAAACATAGATGTTATTAACAATCACAATAAAGCTGCCATCACAGACAATATTTAGATATATAATATATTTAAATAAATTAGACATCACAGACTGTTTAGAGGATTTAATGTCAAAGTTACTGAACCATCATTAACTCACACATGACGTTTAAAGTCACAGCATCAGAGTATTTCTCTCCATGTTTATTTCTGGATCTGCACTTGTATTCTCCACTGTCATCAGAGCTGATCTTTGAGATGCTGTAGATTCTTCCAGATCCTACAAACTTTTTCCTTAACCCATCTGATTTCTGCAGGAGGGTTTGAATCACTGCTGCAGATCAGAGTCACTGAATCTCCTGACACTATTTCACCAGATGGACTGATGGACACTGAGACTCTTTGGTGGATCTAAAAAAGAGAAAATGAACATTCACAATAAATATTAGAAAAATATGAATTTGAAAATTTTAAACAATGTGCAGATGATCATTAACTCACACATGACATTTAAAGTCAGAGTATCAGAGTATTTCTCTCCATGTTTATTTTTGGATCTGCACTTGTATTCTCCACTGTCATCAGAGCTGATCTTTGAGATTCTGTAGATTTTCCCAGATCCTACAAATGTTCCTCCTTTAAACCAGTTGATTTCTGCAGGAGGGTTTGAATCACTGCTGCAGATCAGAGTCACTGAATCTCCTGACACTATTTTCACCAGATGGACTGATGGACACTGAGACACTCTTTGGTGGATCTAAAAAAAAGAAAAAAAATTAACATTCACAATAAATATTAAAAAAATGTGAATTTGAAAATTTTAAAAATCTGCAGATGATCATTAACTCACACATGACATTTAAAGTCAGAGTATCAGAGTATTTCTCTCCATGTTTATTTTTGGATCTGCACTTGTATTCTCCACTGTCATCAGAGCTGATCTTTGAGATTCTGTAGATTTTCCCAGATCCTACAAATGTTCCTCCTTTAAACCAGTTGATTTCTGCAGGAGGGTTTGAATCACTGCTGCAGATCAGAGTCACTGAAGCTCCTGACACTATTTCACCAGATGGACTGATGGACACTGAGACACTCTTTGGTGGATCTAAAAAAGAGAAAAATGAACATTCACAAATAAATATTAGAAAATATGAATTTGAAAATTTAAACAAATGTGCAGATGATCATTAACTCACACATGACATTTAAAGTCAGAGCATCAGAGTATTTCTCTCCATTTCATTGATGGATCTGCACTTGTATTCTCCACTGTCATCAGAGCTGATCTTTGAGATGCTGTAGATTCTTCCAGATCCTACAAACGTTCTCCTTTAAACCACTGATTTCTGCAGGAGGGTTTGAATCACTGCTGCAGAACAGAGTCACTGAAGCTCCTGACACTATTTCACCCAGATGGACTGATGGACACTGAAACATCTTTGGTGGGTCTAAAAAAGAGAAAATGAACATTCACAATAAATATTAGAAAAAATGAATTTGAAAATTTTAAACAATGTGCAGATGATCATTAACTCAACATGACGTTAAAGTCACAGCATCAGAGTATTTCTCTCCATGTTCATTGAAGGATCTGCACTTGTATTCTCCACTGTCATCAGAGCTGATCTTTGAGATGCTGAAGATTCTTCCAGATCCTACAAACGTTCCACCTTTAAACCAGCTGATTTCTGCAGGAGGGTTTGAATCACTGCTGCAGATCAGAGTCACTGAGGCTCCTGACACTATTTTACCAGATGGACTGATGGAGATCACTGGTTTCTCTGGAGCATCTATAGGTGAAATGTTATATTAAATCATAGTTTATCAGTTTATTCAGTTTATCACTGAAAATCTTGTGTCAAGGAAAACTCTGAGTTACAACTTTTACACTGGAACTTTGAAGATGTTCATGATTGATTCACTTGCACTGACTCTGATTCAATTAATCTCAAATGTGTTCAGTGAGGTTAAGATTTGAACTTGCATTTAAAAGTCAGTAAATCATATTTTTATTAACCTCACTCTGTGTATTGTGTGTGACTGAAAGAGTCAAACTCATTCATTTCAAGAAAGTCCACATACTTTTGTCCATGTACTTTATAACATTACCCCACTAAAAAATGTATGTTCCCAGAATGTTCTCAGATTGTCCCCACTGGTGTCATGGGCGTTGCCTGGTAAAGTTCCCAGAACGTTCTGAGATGTACATGATGTGGAATTATTTAAGGATTGGGGGGACGTTATTTGGCGAACTTTCGCAGAACATTCAGGACGTTCTCTGAACATTTAGGGAACCATATTTTATTTGGAAATTTGATGTTTACACTCATGTAAATTCTGTTTTGTCCTTTTACTACAAATTGATTAGATGTCTAGTCCAGGTTTATGTTTCTCAATGACGATTCTAACCCCTGTATGATTTCATTAAAAAAGAGAATGTTGATTGCTGGATTTACAGCTGCAAAAAGACAATAATACAAAACTGGTTTACTCTGCACATGCGTGCAGAAACATATTGGATTCACATAAAATAATGACTTCTGAATGTACAACAGCATGAATTAACTAGGCTACACCTAGTACCATTGATGCATGGCAATGTTTTTTTTTTTTTTTTTTTCCAACATTTTAGACTATATAAAAGAATGACCATATAATGTATGTTTTTCTGTCCTTCTCGTCCTTTTTCTTTCAGATTGTAAAATTGATGATAATATGTATGTTAATAATACATCTTACAAAAAACAAAACAACTTTATACAGGTCTTTTCTGGATAAATCATTTCCGTGAATGCAAATCTCTTGCAGTTAATCATTAGCTAATAACAGCACATGAGCTAATGTCACTACTGTATCACTGCACTGCAATAGTTACTGTCTTGACTGAAGCACAGGCTCTACTCTCCAGCACAATGGTAACCTCACAAAACTCAGAGAACAGAAACAGAACATTAAACACTAACAGATCTCTAGATCTCAGCATCTTCGCTTATTACAAACCAGTATGACTTTATTTCTTTTCATTTAAAGCTTCTTATTAAGAATTAACAGAGGCTTAGATTTTGATGTTTTATTGAAGGGCAGATTTACCTAGCCCTATCACCTAACGACTACAGCCCCATTGACTCCCTGTGCCAGTGCATTGATGAAATTAAAAATTGGATGTGCCTAAACTTCCTTCAGTTAAACAAAGACTTGTTTGGATAAGGGGACAAACCATGGGGAAATTTGAGCTGTAGTGCATGGTAAGATATCTCTGGATTACAGTCAGGACACTTTCCAAAGGGGAAATTTAAACTGCATTGCATAGATAAGATATGTGGTGCAGTTTGAGGTGTCTTGGCAAAAGGGGAGATTGAAACTTTGTTTATCAGTTTGAAGTGCCTTAACAGGTAGCAGTCCTGTTGTGTGGGCAAGATCCATTCAGATCCGCTCTGATGGATAGATCCGTTTAGATCCACTCTGACGAACAACAACAACAACAACAACACAAAACTCCCTAAGACTTCCTAGCTCTTCCATTTGTTTTTACTGTTATTCTATTCCTTATGTTCTATTTTTATTCTTCTTCTTTATGTAAGCACTTTGAATTACCATTGTGTATGAAATGTGTTATACAAATAAAATTGCCTTGCCTTGAAAGTATAACATTAAAGTCACCATTATGGAGGTGAGCATTTGTTTTGATGGGCTCTTGACTCGACTTTTTAACATATGTTTTACTTTTATTTCTATTCTTATGTTCTATTTTTATTCTTCTTCTTTATGTAAAGCACTTTGAATTACCATTGTGTATGAATGTGTTATACAAATAAAATTGCCTTGCCTTGAAAGTAATACATTTAAAGTCACCATTATGGAGGTGAGCATTTGTTTTGATGGGCTCTTGACTCGACTTTTAACATATGTTTTTCTCCTGCTGTTGTATCTGTGTTTCTGAAGCACATTTGTTATAACAAAAACTGCAAGAACAAATGTGGTCAGATAAATCTGATAATTATTAATAGTGATTCCAACATCACCATCTAGTGGCCTTATTCACTGATATTTGAATATATTCATTTTGTAGCACTATAATACTACTGCATAAAATCATGTCCTGCTTTGATATTTTGAAAGTAAAGAATCAAGCCCAACTAAAGTAAACGCTCACCTCTATAACTGTGCCTTCAAACTTAATTATCTTCAATAAAACATCAACATCTAAATCTCTGTTAATTCTCATTCAAATTTTGTATGAAAGAAATAATGTCATACAGGTTGCATTAAGTGTGGATGCTGAGATCTAGAACAGTATTTCTCTCCCTATATCTGACACATCCAGTCTCTACTAATGAGCTCATGAGTTGAATCAGGTGTGTTAGATGAAGGAGACATACATTGTAAATGCTGCCATTTAAATTGTGTATATAATTTATGTATAACTTTATTTTGGTTTCTAAATTCACTTTCATAATTAATAATTTAAGTTGGGTTTGTTATTTATGTGTTTATACATTATTTTATTTATTATAAGATGCAGTACTTTTATTTTGAAGGCTCGGTTCAAGTTAATGCGCAAATGCTGACTTCACGTCAGATTCTCAGCTCCTGCAAGCAGGCGGCAAGCACGGACATTTGTATGCTCCGATAAAGGTTAATTATCGACAAAAAGGACTTGAACACTCACAAGGAAGATTTTAAGATTATTTCCTTTTCGTGCAGCATGCAGCGAACGAGGTATTTTGTTTATTTGTCTGCATTTTGTGTCTATAAAATGCCATTATATCTGTTGCGCACATTTTCATTTTGTCAAGCTAATGTGATTTTGCATTGTCATTTATACTATTTAGTTTTTCACGGTGGCATTGAAGAAAAGTCTTCAATTAAACCAGTTAAAAGAGAACCACTTGTGTCTGCGTATGCTTGGAGGGAGATACATGCATAGTGTGCAGGACTGGGGGTCTTCCAGGACAGGTTTGAGAAACACTTGTTGCTTAATTTAAAGGCAGTATTTGTGTAGTCACTGATGCAGTGACACAGTAGTGACATTAGTTCATGTATGTGTGCCGTTAATGGTTGATTACAAGAGATTTACATTTTATAGAAAATATCTGTGAAATTTTTAGACATTTAGACATGCTTTTTTTATGCATTCTGACTTTTTTACACTGTTAAAGAGTTGGATTCTCTTTCTAAACATCCAAAGTTTAAAAAAAAAAAGTTTTAAATGAATGACAGAGGTTCCCTTTCAATACTTCACTCGTACTGCGTATGGGGAAAAGCTACTTTTTCCTCGATGCTGAAGCTTTTTTCAATAGCGCAGTGTAACTGCACAGCCATTGGTTCAAACTGGAAAACTTTTTGAACCAATGACGGCATGGCGTAGCTGTGCGAGCCTATGGTGATGCAGCGCGCCAAAGATCACCAAAATAGGCGGGGCGACTGGCTATATAAGCAAGGATTTCGCCATAGGATTTCAGATCTCTCTCCTTCAGTGACAACGACTCTTCACTGGAACTTCGTGCTGAACGCCTTCGCCTGCTGGAACGAGCTCTCCCGCAGTTGAAGAGGCAACGCAGCGGACCAGCTGAGACTCACCGGCGACCTGCAGCACCGGTGCCCTTGCAGACTGCCCGCCCTCAAGCGCCACTCTTGAGCCGCCCCCTTTGCGCCTCCGTGTCTCTCAGCGCTTCTCCTGCGGCCATCCAGTGAACAATTTAAAAAGCTATTTCCAGCAGTTTTAACCACTTAAAAGAGCAATTTCTCTGCAGTTTTCACAGCGTTCTCTCCCTTTGCAGATCTTTGCTCTCTAGCAGCTGTTCACCGCGCCGCCCTCGTGCCGTCTTCAGCATCTGAGAGCATTCAGCTCATCCCCTGCCGTCTTCCGTCAGGTAAGTACAGAGCTTATTTTTCTATTTTCTGGCATTTGCTTCAAAATGTCGTGCCTCCGTCTTAGGCAGGACTCATGATACATTTTCAATCTTATTGAGTGCATTTCTCCAAATCTCTATGCATGTCGCTTGCCGGTCCCGTCCCCACAAGCCGTGTCCATTGAGAAATATGACATGACTTTCACCCCAGACTTCGATGAGACACATGTTATATACTCAATTTAATAGAGCATACTTCTGCTGTGTTTGCTGAGTTTCTCTACACGTTGCTTGTCGGTTCCGCCCAGCAAGCCGTGTTCATTGAGAAATATAACATGATGCTCTCTCCCGTCTCGGGTGAGACCTATGTTATATATATTCAGGTAATATAGCGTATTTCTGCAGAGTTTGCTGAATTTCTTAGCGCGTCGCTTGCCGGTTTTGTCCCACAAGCCGCGTTCATTGAGGAAGAGCAGACTCACTTCTGACACCGCTCAGCTGAATATGACATGATGCTCTCCCCTGACCCAGGTGGGACTCATGATGTATGTTCATTCTAAGAAGCATAATTTCTGTTGTGTTTGCTGAGTTTCTTGCCGGTTTCACCCCGCAAGCCACGTTAATTGAGAATGAGCGTTCTCACTGAGGACGCATGAGCATATTTTCCTGGTGTTTTTTATAAAATGCAGAGCCTCTCAGCGTGTTGCTTGCTGGCCCACTTTTATTTTTTGAAGGACACAGATGCGCTGGCCCACAACTGGCCCAGCCTCCTTCTTTACACTTTTCCCCCAATCGCTCTGATCCCCCAGGTCATCAGACGAGTCAGGGAAGACAAGCACAGATTCCTCCTGGTGGCCCCACCTCGGAGCTATTCAGGCTTTCCACAAAAGCCCCATGGCTGATGCCCCTGAGAAGGGACCTCCTCTCTCAGGCGAAACAGGACAATCTGGCATCCACAGCCAGAACTCTGGGCACTGCACCTATGTCCTTCGATGGGAACCTTTAAACCTCCTTGGGGATGTGCTAAATACCATTTCTCAGGTGAGAGCCCCATCTATGAGACGCCTCTACGCCAAGAAGTGGTCGGTTTTCATTGACTGGTGCTCTGCATGAAGGCGCGTCTGGACAAGGGCCTCACCCCTTCCACGCTCAAGGTGTACATAACAGCCATTGCAGCGTTCCACGCTTCTATCGCTGGCCATTCAGTGGGCTGAAACAGCCTCACTGTGCATTTCCTGAGAGGTTCTAGGCGGTTGAACCCCCCACGTCCTCTCACTGTTCCCACTTAGGACCTTTCCTCAGTCCTCAGAGCGCTCAAAGGGCCCCCCCTTTGAGCCGCTGCAATCAGCTGACCTTCGGCCCTTTACACTCAGAACCGCTCTGCTACTTGCACTAGCATCAGTCAAACATGTTGAAGACCTGCAGGCCCTCTCCATGAACCCTGCATGCCTTGAGTTTGGGCCCAACGACTCGAAGGTCATTCTAAAGTGCTCTCGACCCCATTCAGAGCACAGGTCATTTCCCTCTCAGTGCTGCCTCCCCTTGTCGGACGAGTGAGTTGGAATTACTCTGCCCAGTAAGGGCATCGAGGACCTACATTGAGCGGTCATAGCCATTTCGGCAATCTGACCAGCTTTTCATCTGCTTTGCTTTTCATCTGCTCCTAAGGGTCTCCGGTCTCAAAGCAATGACTCTCACGTTGGATAGTCAAAGCTATTTCTCTATGTTACTCCTCTATGGGCCTTGATTGCCCCATAGGAGTTAGAGCCCACTCCACTAGACGAATGGCCTCCTCGTGGGCCTGGTCTAGTGGTGTCTCTATCAGAGACATCTGTGAGGCGGCCAGCTGGTCCTTGCCGTCCACTTTTGTCAGATTTTATAACCTGGACATTCCAACCTTGCATTCTCGGGTCCTCTCATTATGATACGACGGCCTCTGTTGAGCTCCGTCATCATGCCACTCCTAGGGAGCTAGCTCCCTCTTAGCAAGTGTAACATAAAGAATTGATGGCTTTGGCCTTCTCACTTCTCCCCTGGACCCGTCCAGTGTCCAAGATAAATCCAGTCATTCCCTCCTGTGGCACGGCGCGGTTGAATTCGTTCCCCGCATACACAGTACGAGTGAAGTATCAAAAGGGTACATAATCGGTTACAAACGTAACATAGGTTCCCTGAGATACAGAACAAGTACTGCATTCTGTGCCATGCCACGAGGCTGCAGCTTCAGTGTTGTTGCTTCAGTCGAATGACCTGAAATCATATGGCAAAATGCTCACTTATATAGCCAGTCGCCCCGCCCATTTTGGCCCTGACATAGGCTTGCGTGGCTGTGCCGCACCATCACTGGTTTAAAAAGTTTTCCAGCTCTATTGAAAAAGGCTTCAGCATCAAGGAAAAAGTTAATGGGGGAAAGAGCTTTTAAGCAGGGAACTCAGGGAACCGAGGTTACATTCTGTTAAATTTTTATCTGCTAATTCGGCCACACCCACTGCGCCAGCGCTATTCGGACGCAAATTCTGAGGCAATATATATCTTCTGTGTATATTTAGCCATATAACCTTTGTATTATCAATTTCATATATTAAATACATTATATTCATGCTCGATTCAGAAAAAAAACAAGCCACTTCTTTATTGTCGATCCGGTAACACTGCTTTACGCTTTGATGCTATAATAGGAACTTATTCTCATGGCCAGAGAATAACATTCTTTTTATAATAGTCTGTGAGGAAACTAACAGTTTGTTAAAAAAGGATAGTTTCTCTAAACTATTAAACTAGAACTAATCAGAACTGTAATTGATTATACTTCGTTGTAATTAATTCACAATATATGTGCATAATTCCCTCTTGGGTCGATATATGTATCATAATTAATCATAAGGCTTTATGATTTATTATATTAATATATTTCACCCATGAATTGATTAAATACTTGTAATATCGCTAAGGATTCATTACATATTTTGGTGGAGATTTCGCGAACAAAGTTTTAAACTTGTTTTTTATGTGTGAGCAACTCAGAATAAATCTGTGTAATTTGATGTGTATGCGTGCCCTATTGAGTGAGCTGACAACGCGTCCCTCACTCTGAAAAAACTGCTATGTGTGTAAACACTGTAGTCAATTGTTGACCGTAAAATAAACTGCACTCCAATTAATATTTCAAACTTTTATCTGCAAAAGGGCAACAATATTTTTGCAATTCAGTTTAATATTAATTTCCGCTTTAATAAAACGAAAGGAATCGTTGTTCAGCGTGTTTGAAAAAGAGAGCTGGGATGAGATTCTCCCTTCCTCTCTCAGAAGGCCTCATAATTTGTAGCGCTGTTAAATTTGAATTAATGTGTCGTCCAATAATTCAAAATAGCACCTCGCTCCCTTGGTAAGTCATTGGCGTAGCTAACCAATAACGTTACCGAGTGTAAATCTAATCTGGAAACAGTTTATCTGATTTATCCGATTGATGTGTAAAATTTGGAGCTTATCAACACCTGATCCAGTGTTGATTCGAAACGCATGCAGTGAAGAAATCCTGCAAAGTTACATATTTGTGTGCACTGAGTTTGCACAAAAGGGATTCACTGATCCCCCAAAAATGTGTATCCATGATAAAGGTGCGTATTAGTGTCCAGTGAACTGGCACCAAAGAATCCGTCGAGGTTGCAAATTTTTGTATCCATGATAGTTGTAGTTAAATCAGTCAAGGGAGTCAGATCTCCACAGACGCGCTAATTTAAAATATCACGAGCTTACAGTAGGTGGATGCAGTAACTCTTACCAGACGCCAGAGGGCAATCTGTTCAGGTGTGTGGCACCCCTCACTAATTCATTGTTGTGTGGACTCATTAACGCCATCGTGTGGGCGTTCTGGGTTAGCTCTGCTCTCCATACTTTGACCTGAAGTATTTCCAAATTCCTTTTGGGTACTTTAATCTTGCTTGCTGTTAAAAATGTTTTGTTGATGGTATCCATTTCATTCATCTTTGGAATGTGGTTTGCTGATTAAAAATTTAGTTTAAACACGTTTAAATGTTTAATTTAAATTAAGTTTCCCTTCCAAGAGAATTCACTTTCTGGAAGTGCTCCCCCATCCTCACACCCAAGCCATGCTTGTTTATACACTTGTTTTAAATTTAATTAAAGGTGCCCTAGATAATGTTTTTAAAAGATGTAATATAAGTCTAAGGTGTCCCCTGAATGTGTCTGTGAAGTTTCTCTCCGCCCACAGAGCTCGCGCTTGCCTTAAACAGTGCCTTAACAAAGTTCACACAGCTAATATAACCCTCAAAATGGATCTTTACAAAGTGTTCGTCACGCATGCGGCATGCATGCGTCGGATTATGTGAGTATTGTATACTGTTATATTGTTTACTTCTGATTTTGAATGAGTTTGATAGTGCTCTGTGGCTAACGGGTAATGCTACACTGCTGGAGAGATTTATAAAGAATGAAGTTGTGTTTATGCATTATACAGACTGCAAGTGTTTAAAAATGAAAATAGCGACAGCTCTTGTCTCCGTGAATACAGTAATAACCGATGGTAACTTTAACCACATTTAACAGTACATTAGCAACATGCTAACGAAACATTTAGAAAGACAATTTACAAATATCACTAAAAATATCATGATATCATGGATCATGTCAGTTATTATTGCTCCATCTGCCATTTTTCGCTATTGTTCTTGCTTGCTTACCTAGTCTGATGATTTGGTTGTGCACATCCAGACGTTAATACTGGCTGCCCTTGTCTAATGCCTTTCATAATGTTGGGAACATGGGCTGGCATATGCAAATATTGGGGGCGTACACCCCGACTGTTACGTAACAGTCGGTGTTATGTTGAGATTCGCCTGTTCTTCGGAGGTCTTTTAAACTAATGAGATTTATATAAGAAGGAGGAAACAATGGAGTTTGAGACTCACTGTATGTCATTTCCATGTACTGAACTCGTTATTTAACTATGCCAAGATAAATTCAATTTTTCATTCGAGGGCACCTTTAAACAACATTTAATTGAAATTTAAAATTAAGTGCTGTCATAAGTGACATTTGCTCATCAAAAAGCACTTCCCCTTTGGGGAATTCTCAAATAGGGAAGGTTTTCTCCGTTTTCCCATTCTGTTATCCTATGAACTTGTTTAAATTCAGTTAAACAGAGTTTAATTCAAATTTGAATCAGGTGCCTCTGAGCTTTTTACTTTGCCTTTGCCGTATTGTTTATTTCTGTTCTGCTTTTAGCTAATTCCTTCTGACTGTCATTTTAGACCCCTATTCTTTTGTCCTACACACTTAATTATTTAAATTTGGTTTAACAAGATTTAAATTGAGATTTAAAATTTACAATTAAGTTGTGACAGTTGTGTTAAGTTGTTAAGTTGTGGCCCCTCTAGTACTCAGTGGTGAGTTGACGGCTGTTTCAGTGAGTTCCAGTGAGTGGAGTCACCTGTCCTGTCGGATCTTGTACTGGCTGTACGTGAACCGTGGACATTTCTGACCTCGTACCCCCGGCAACACGCAGGGACATCAGCAGGTTGGGTGTGTCAGGTGCAGGAAGGCAACGAGTCCAGGTTGACAACAAAGGTAATTTCCCTGTTAATTTCCCTGTTCAGGTTTCTGCATTGTGGTGCAGAGGGGAGAGGGTGTCCATGGACACCGCAGTCGAATGTTGGAACATTGAGTTCTTATCTGAGCTATCACAATTCACCCCAGGCCTAGATTAACGACATACAGTCCCTTCACTTATTGAAAACCACAGAATATTACATATTCTTTGATCATTTAAGTGCTGGCCAACCCTTTTAATCTTAAGCTATACCATCCCTCTTGGATTTATAACACGACAGTGCCCGCGTCTGGCCCTGTCATAAACCCCCACTGTGATAGGAAGCTTAAGTTTCATTAACTCTGACACTGCGCACTACTGAGTTAAAGTACCACTGAAGCAAACACATGAACACTAAGCAGTGTTATATAGCCTGGACATACTATTAGATAAATCTTACTTATTTCATTTACATATGACTTACAAATATGAATCACGTTAAGTTTATTAGTTTGTTTAAGTAAAAACTATGTAATCCAAATGGATGGAAAAATTTGAATGTAATTTAATTACATAAAACTTAAGTTTAGACTGAAATATAGGCCAAGGAGCAACGCTGGAGCTCTTGCAGAGGTACGAAACCAGCAGTTAATTTCATACATCAACAGTTATGAAAGTCTCTCTCTACATTATCTATCTACTCTCTCTATCTACATTAATCCAGACACATTTTAATTTTGAGATGTTCTTAAACCACATTATTGTTCCAGCATTTTCCAAAAGTTTCTCTTTTACACTGAGATATGCGCATGCTGTTAAACGTAAGAAATGATCATGTTTTCTCAGGACTCAGTGTGAAAGGAAGGCCAAAACATAAAGAGAAATATGCAAAAGTATCTGGGTTAATGTAGCCGTAGACCCTCTGGCATTCACTCTTGCAAATTCCCTCCACAAACACGCTTTGTGGAGGTCCTTTTCCACTATTCTGATATTTTTGCTTTAATTTATTTTAATTTAATTTAATTTAATTAATTTAATTTATTTAAAGAGTTCTATAGTAGAGTCTGTTTCATTACTCATGTTTGTTTGATTGACAGATGCCTTTTCAAGATAAACCCCAAGGGATCAAAAGCAAATGACATTCAGTCCACAGCATGTGTCAAACTCCACTCCTGGGGGACCACTGTCCTGCAAAGTGCTCCAACCCGCTCCAGAACACCTGCCTTGGAAGTTTCTAGCAATCCTATAGACATTGGGACATCCTCGGGACATGTCCCGACCACTTTTTGAAACCTCTCGCGGCACGGATATGTAATACAAAAGAAACACCTCTAGTTGATTATCAATTTGAGTTAATAATAGGCGATCTGGCGCTAGAATGTGTTGTTTTTGAAATCTTGCTGAGTGCTCGTTGTCGCTGCTATCAGAGGCGCAACAGTGTTCTCTTGGTGCTCGTGCACACTGAGCAGTGTTCACACGGACGAGCACTTCAATCTATCGCTCTGTTGCAGAGACTCTCTATTTGTTAGGTTGAAATCACAAACCAAAATAGCTACACATAAACATATCCCTGCTCTTGATATACAATCTTAATGAACATCTTTGGTTTTAATGAGAAAAAAAAAAAATCATACATGGTTGGGTTAGAACCCAGAATCTCTTGCACGCTAAACAAAAATGCCACCACCAGTCCATCAGGACACCCACTTTTTAAAACAAAGTTACGCCACTGCAAACAGAATCCCGCAGCTTCACTTATTACTAACCAGATTGACTTGATTTATGTTAGACATCAACAAAGGTTGTTATTGAGAATTAACAGAGGTTTAACTCTATTGTTTCATTTGAAGTCACCATAATGGTGATTAGTTGTTCCATTAGTTGGACTCTTCACTCTTATTATACATTTGTTTTTTCTGGCTGCTGTGACAGTGTGTTTGTTAAAGTAAAGAAAGCTAAAGCAAAATGATATCAGGTGATGATGTCTGTTGATTGTTATATGGGCATTATGAAATGGACTTGTTAGATTTCAATCTAGCAATTGTGTTGTGCTATTGATACATTTACATTATAAACCCTGCGTTACTTCAGCATGAGTTCTTTTAAATAAAAAAATCCAGTAAAAAAACTATTTTTCTGGCAGCAGGGGTGCCAGAAAAAATAACGGAAAATAAATGTCTTATTAAATGTCGTAAAATAACGGTTATTTTACGGTATTTTTCTGGCACCGCTGCTGCCAGAAAATTACCGTCTTTTTACAGGATTTTTTTTACAGTTTATCTATGTCTTCTTTTCTGACAGTATTTTTCTGTTTTTAAACAATTTCTGGCGCCCCTGCTGCCAGAAAATTACCATTTTAAGGGATTTTTTTTACAGTGAAGATACACACCTCAGATGTGGTAGCCTACCACGACAGCAACCCACGGCTGTACCTGGCTCCCCATTTGTGCAGGTGAATTTTCAGGTGCCACCCTCCAACTCGACAATCTGTCATTGTACTATCTCTCAAGTGAAGAGTACCAGTCGGAACTGGAAACCCCATCCTTCTTCAGGAATCACAACCTCACCTTAGATCCAGAACTGGAACTGAGGATTGAGAAAGGGGGTCCCAGCTAATCCACATTACTCCCATCGACACAGCCCTCCAAGCACTGTCCTGACTGCCCATCTTAACCAGCTCAACCATAGTCCAGGCTTGGACTGCTACCAACATGGCCCTTTGCTCCTCCTTGGTAATTGAGTATACACTGATACTGGGCCTGGCCTTCATCCTATCCAAAGGGATCAAAGGGATGCAAGAGTCCATGAACAAGTGTCTGCCTGCTCTTCCTCAAGGCTTCAAAAGGAGACAGAGGAGAGGAAGTGTCAAGCCGGAGAATATGCCCAGCCTCATCGAGATGGACAGAGGACAAGTAGGAACCACCTGCTGGTTGATCATCCTGATCCATGTGCCATCTGACTTTGTTACTGTCCATCGAGGTCCACACAGGAACTTCGTTGGCAGAAGGGGGGACTGTAACGCCTGTACAATATCCGTCTTAGTCAACCAACTTTTGAATTTTCAGAATGCTTTTAGCCCCCTGTAAATCACTAATGTTTAATCCCTGGTGATTGAACTTAGTTATGACTGTAGTTGTGATAGTGTCATTTCTAAAGATTAAATTTGACTGTAAACTATAACTTCTCTTGTATGCCTTTCCCACCTGACAAGAACTATTAAACTAGAACTAATCAGAGCTGTAATTGATTATATTCTTAATTCCCTCTTGGTCGATATATGTATCATAATTAATCATAAAGCTTTATGATTTATTATATTCATATATTTCACCCATGAATTGATTAAATACTTGTAATATCGCTAAAGATTCATTACAGTTGAGTGATAGATGAGTGATAGATGAGTGATACTGTCCTTTGCACTTACAGTGATGAAGATCCTGGGCGATGATGGAGAGATGAGACGCTGGAGACAACAGACACTCACACACACACACACAGACTTGGTACACAGTAGGAGACTTGGAGACGCTGGAGACAGGTAAGTATATCGACTGGAGTCCTTGAGGTAAGCATGAAGGTCAGTCTTAATGCGAATGAGACCGGACAGTGACTGAGTGAGTGTGAGTCTTTTAACTGGTGTGTGATTGGAGTGCTGATTGAGTGCAGGTGCGTCTGATCAGTACTCTGGTGAGGAAGTGCGCTGTGATTGGACAGTGTTGGAGCCTGGCGTGTCTGAGACAGAAGTCTTGTGAACACACAGATTTAATATTATTTTGTGGCCTTATTTCAGTCTTAAGTTTTTTTTTTGTTTTTTTAATAACCACGCATAAACGTTATTCCTTCAAAAAAACAAACATGCACATGCATGTTGCTCACATAATATGGTAGACAAGTTTGTGCTGAATAGAGTGTAATGACACTTTTTCCATTAATATGTTTATGAACAACTAAAACAAGCACAAATGTCAGGGCATGTCAAAACTTCTCCAGGGCCCCAACCAATGTTCCCTCTAATTTTTTTCTCGATGAGCAAAACTTTTCTCTGTTGAGCGCACATTTTGGCCACCTGATCAAAAACATACTTTATATCAGACCTGTACAATGGGTCTCATTCATGAAACATTCGTAAATATACGAGTAAATATGTGAGTGATTTGCGCGTAAACAGACTTTCCCGAAAACTCTCCTCCTGATTCACAAATACTTCGTAAACGTCAGAAGTGATAGTGAAATGTGTGTGTGTGTTAATGAATTCCAATCAGTCGTAAATGGGACGCGCGTGCACGTTCATTCTCAATTACCATAAATCCCGCCCATTAAATCCGACTGACAACTATATATGGGCATCATTTTATGACACCAAATGAAGGATTTTGGCCATTTTATAGGAAACAAGTTCCATAGTTTGCCCAGCCCTATTGAAATCAATTCATTATTTGATTAAAGTGCTCCGTTTGCAGATGCTATAGGTGCGTTCACGCGGCCTCGTAATTCCTGTAGTTACAAGATTCTAGCTTGTAAAAAGCGTTCACGTCCTGGTAGAGTTCGTAATTACAGTTTGTAAGCTGGGAGTTTTCTGAAAGCTCCCACATGTAACATGTGGCCACTATACCACCTGACCGCTGTAGATTGATTTATTAGGCGTTGATAGTGGTGCCATGGAAACGCATAATTTCCAGTCCAAGGACCAAAAGGACGTGAACAGCTCCGAATATAACGTCATTTCAAGATAGCGGTAAATACAAGGTGACGTGAACGCAGCTTATTACTGGCTCTCACAACAAAAGTAAAAAGAAAAAACGTATGTGATTACTATATATAATATTTTTTCAAAATGCTGTAAATATGTACCTTATTAAGGTGAATTAAAATGCATCCTTATTAATGAGCAAAACGTTCGGATGTTAAACGCACTTTTACGCGTGACTGGGAGCAGTGTAGATTTCTTTCTTACCAACTAACATTTGGAAATACGAACATTTTAATGAATCCGAAAATTTACGCCAGAACCACTTTACACACGATTTACACAAAAATTCGTTCTGCTCTTGTTTCATGAATGAGACCCATTGAACGTAAACACACACAAAAAAAAATGTTTTATCATGCAACTGTAACATTTAACTTTAATGTGCCGTTTGTATTTTATTTGACCTTTGATGTAACTTAGTGATATTAAATAATATGTTTGAAAACAAGCAATTCAGTCACTAAATTAAGCACATTTTAGGTTACTTGAGATTTTTTCACATTGCTGTATTAACTGTACCAGTCTTTACCAAGAAATTCTATTAAAAAATAATTTCTGTCCTCCTGCAGGACAGTTCAATTCTTTATAATAATATAATATGAGCAGTTACAATGATGGTTTGGGACAACCATAATGTGTTTTTTTACAGTCAATTATTAGCAACAGACAGTTTTTCATGGCAAGGAGCCCTAAACAATCCCCTTGTGAGATAAATTTTTTTATTAGGCATATAATATTTAAGTATTTAAACTGATATACGGTCTTATATCAGTTTAAATGCTTCCATTTGTTTTAATATATTATAAAGTGAAAACAAACTTAAGCATTAAAACAGATCTGATAGCTAAATATTTTTAAGAAAAGTGAATGTTAACTCTTTTATAGTTATCTAAACATCTGAAACCCACACCACCACCACACACAATAATCTATTTAAACGGAGGTATATCACTGATGTATTTTGAGTTTGTACGCTTCACCTGTGGTGGGTGTGTGATTGTAAATGTCTCAGAGTTTTGTTAGCATTCTGTGCCCATCATCCGTTATTTCCAACACTTTTCATTAAAACATGACGTTTTATTTCACATTTCTTTTTGTTTCGCGTTGCCTCTCGTATTGAGGTATTTAGTCCGCAAACATGACAGTATTCTTACCGCGACTGTTTTGGCTCAGGGCCAACCAGCTCACACGCGCTCAATCGTTTCTTTCTATGAAACCTGTAAACCGCATTCACCGGTTCCAACTCTATAGCGACAATAACTCTAGAGCGGTTGTCCAGAGCACTGCAATTATTTCTCATTTAAATTACTACAATTAAATGGATTTCCCCACACATTATTTTCATGTCTGTTCTGTGCGCTGCAATTATTTTTTCTGTGCAGCCGCACACGCGCGCAGCTTAGAGGGAACATTAACCCTCTGGAGTCTGAGGCTGATTTGGGGCCAATGTTATATAAGGAACCTTGAACAGCAGCATTTTCATTGAGGACATTTTAGGAACATCTGTTCTGTATTTTCGTCACCTTTGAGAACTTTTAGGAACGTTGCACAAAGTCACGAGAACGTCCCCTCCTACATGGATAGAACCTTCAAAGAAAAAAGTGGGTAGCACTTTATTTTACAGTATGTGTACTTTCCTGGTACATATGTAGTAATTATGTTGTACATACAGGTAAAAGAGTGGTAACACAAGGTACTTACCTGACATGTATGTACATGGAAAGTAATAAAACACTGCTGTACTTTCCAATGGTACATACATGGTAACTACTTTGTACCTATAGACAAGTGTTGGGTATAACAGGCACTTACTTACAGTGTCCGTATATGATAACTAACAGACACATTACTGTACTTACTAATGGTATGTACATGGTAAATATTTTGTACTTACGGACAAGTGTGGGTAATAACAGGCACTTGTTTATGGTAACTTGTAAGACACATTACTGTACTTACTAATGGTATGTACACAGTAACTATGTAGTACTTACAGATAAGGGTGGGTAATAACAGGCACTTATGTGTGGTAACTAGTAAGACACAATACTGTACTTACTAGTGGTATATACATGGTAAATATGTTGTACTCACGGAGAAATGAGGACACAAATAACGGACACTTGCTTAACTACTGTGAAACAAATGTGCTTACCAAAATTATACACTTCACTAACTATACAGCACTTCATAGTGTTAATACTCATCAAGTAGTCCTTTTAAGCAAGGCTTTTGACACATGACAACTGAGTATACCAAGTACAGTTGTAGTGTTAATGATCTGTACGTATGTCATCAAAATACCCCTATTAAGTGAATTATTGTCCTGTAAAGATTAGGCAAGTTGAACCGCAAAAGTATATCATCCAGTACTCAAGAAGTATCTTGTATCTTGCTTATAACCCCCAACCAAAGTAATGTGTAACTTACACATTAACTGGTATATTCACTAGTACGTTCAGAGTAAATACATGGAAATAGGACTGTAAAATAAAGTGCACCCTTGTACATAAACATTACATAGGAATTGCCAGCTCTTACCAGGTGTAACTTACACATTAAATAACTGGTATATTCACTAGTATGTTCATAGTATGTACATAGAAATAGGACTGTAAAATAAAGTGCATCCTTGTACATAAACATTACATAGGAATTACCATGATCTCATGAGAATATGTGTGTATTTTTACGTAAAGTGTGGTTCTGCCACACATACATACACTTACGTTCTTATACACACAAAAAGGTACAACACTGACGTATTTAGAGGACTAAAACGTAAAAATACAGCAATAAAAACGTAAATCATGTAACTTAAAGTTTGAATGTAAATTAATTCCCCTGTAATAATAAAATCATGGGATTAATGTTTTAAATCTGTTGCATTAAATTGTTATATCAATCAATTATAACATTTCTGTTCGTGACCTGTAATATTTAGTTAGTTTGCTGTGAGACACAGAAGACGTTTTCTCCTATGCAGCGACTGACAATACAACCATAAGATATATCAAAACACAAGATAAATTCACAAATCACACCCATTTTATTTGTTTGCTGTGCTCCATATCATTAGAATCCATATGTTTGTAAGGAACAGATCCAAATTCAGCCCTTTATCCATCAATCTTCATCTTCATTCTCAGCAGCGACGTCACAGTCAAAGCTCGCGCGCGTTATAATTTAAATTTGAAAGTAGCGCCACCCTCGAGAAGCGTTACGACATGGTTTACGGCACTGATATCAAACGCTCATTGGCTCTCACCTGCTTCGTCACAGATTGCGACATGCCGTGTTTCAGTGGATTGACATTTGAATGAGTGCGCGCCTTCACGTAGAGAAGCCGGATTCATCATATTCTGCTCTGTAAAAAACAATTGTTTACCGCCAGAGAGGACTGCGACTGTAATTCATCATCATTTGAACTACTTTTGGTACAACATTTTCGCAATAAATAAATTGTTGTGATTACGCTTGTTTGTCTGTCATTCTTTTATTTAAAACAGTACGGAGTTTTAATGTTTATGGGTAACTTAGGTTTAAAGGTAGGTGTAGGATTAGCGGCTCAAAATATTGTTTTAATGTTATATTTTTACAAAAATTGTAATATTCCTACACATTTCTGTCCATTATGTATAAAATGGGTAGGTTTATGTTTAGGATGGGGTGGGGTTTAGGGATCTTATGTTTATCTACAAAACGATAAAAGGGAAATTATACACATATCTTTATGACATAGAGATTCGTAAATATTTTCAATTTTTGGCTGTAAAAACGTATTTTTACTTTTTAGTGCAATAAATACGTCAATATTGCACGTTTTAGCACCTTTCTAAATGTACAAAAATGTATGTTTTGTGTCTTTGAAAGTTATATGCTCTTACCAGGTGTAACTTACACATTTACTAACTGGTATATTCACTAATACGTGAATAGTAAGTATGTGGAAATAGGACTGTAAAATAAAGTGCACCCTTGTACATAAGCATTACATAGGAATTACCAGCTCTTTAACCTTTGTAATAATACGCTTAAGCATATTACACAATTAGTAAGTATAGTAATGGTCTTACAAGTTACCGTAAATAAGTGCCCTTTATTTACCAACACTTGTCTGTAAGTACAACATAGTTACTGTGTATGTACCATTAGTAAGTACAGTAATGTGTCTGTTAGTTACCATATACGGACACTGTAAGTAAGTGCCTGTTATTACCCACACTTGTCTGTAAGTACTACATAGTTACTGTGTATATACCATTAGTAAGTACAGTAATGTGTCTTACAAGTTACCATAAATAAGTGCCTGTTATTTACCAACACTTGTCTGTAAGTACAAAATATTTACCAGCTACATACCATTAGTAAGTACAGTAATGTTCTGTTAGTTATCATATATGGACACTGTAAGTAAGTGCCTGTTATTACCCAAAACTTGTCTATAGGTACAAAGTAGTTACCATGTATGTACCATTGGAAAGTACAGCATTGTTTCTTATTAGTTTCCATCTACATACATGTCATGTAAGTACCTTGTGTTACCACTCTTTTACCTGTATGTACAACATAATTACTATACATGTACCATGAAAGTACACGTACTGTCAAATAAAGTGCTACCAAAAAGGGTATAGACTAAATAAAATACATACTCACACATAACATTGAGCTGAACAGCAGGAGAGATGTGATTGTGTCCTTGTACAGCACAGCTATATCTGCCTGCATCCTCTCTTCTGACTGACTTGAAGTTGAGTTCGTTACTCTCATTTAATATCTTCTGTGAGTTTCTGTACCAGATGAATGTTGCTCTGTCAGTCAGAGTGCAGCTGCTTTTACATGTCAGACGGACTGAATCTCCCTCTGTCACTCTCTCAGGAGACTCCACCTGAAGATCTGAACACAACACACACATTATATCTAGTGCTGCTGTCATACACTGATTATTATTCAACATAATGCACAGAAGAAGAGATGAAAGTCACCTGTGACAGTAAGACTCACTCCTGGAACACCAGTATATCCTCTACTACACTCACATTCATTAGTGATGAATCTGAAATAGTACTCGTGTGAATCCTTCAGTGTCACATGACTGATGGTGCAGATCTTCTGTTTATTATCTCCCAGATACTGAATCCTCTGACTGTATTCAGGGTCCTCAGACAGATCTGGAGGATCTTCATTATCTTTTGTTTTGGTCCAGAACACTTTCTCGATCTGATGTCCAGTAGGGTATGTATAAGTGCAGCTCATTATCACTGTTGAGTCCTTTAGTGCACAGATGTGTGAAGGACTGTAACTCACACCCAAACCAGCATCATCACTGAAACCTCCTGAAAAACACATTAAAGGGATAGTTCACATTAAAATGACTGCTTCATTACCCCAGCCAACATAGCATGGTGGGGCCCAGATGGGTGTCACCTGGGCAGCCTAACTGGGGCCCAGACATTTTGTCCACGGTTTCCATGGAGGCCCCACATGGGTTAGCCCAGATAAAATGAACACTGCTCAGTGTGCACACTACAGGCTGTTAAATGAAACACAGAAACATGCTGGAGTTAATGAGATAATTAGGTGATAACGAGCAGAATCACTGAAGGACAGAGAAACAACAAGAACTACGACTTCAGCCACAGCCTTAGATGAAATCAACTGAAGATAAAAGACATTAAATCACTGAAGATCTGATTAAACAACTCCACAAACCGCATTATCAGCTTCACTTATTACTAACCAGATTGACTTAATTTCTGACATTCATCTACAAATGTTGTTATTGAGAATTACCAGAGGTTTAGATGTTGATTTGTTGAAAATAAGTTTGGTTTGATGTCACCGTGATCGAGGTCGGCGCTTACTTCAGTTAGGCAGTTTGACTCTTGATTGTTTTAGTAATAATATTTCTTTGGCTGTTCTTGATGTTTGTTATGGCAAGAAAAACAAGAGACAATGTGTTTAGCTGTTGTCAGCTGTTCAATGATATGAATATAATTGTCATCATGTTATGGCTTTGTTCACTGATCTAATAACTGAGCTTTATATGAAAAACATATTAGTTTGGTGCTGGATCTTCTCCAGAACAATTGAAAAAAAAGTTACAAAAATCAGATCAGAATACTAAATCTGAAAAATACAATGTACATTAAATCCTTTAAAACACCTGCAAGATTTATTCACACACAGACATCAAGAATCAGCGTATGAATCTCAACAATGGTGACATGCTTCATGCTGCAATGCATTCTGGGTGCCTCATACAAAACTCATCCATGGCTCCCAGAATGCATTGCAGCATGAAGCATGTCACCATTGTTGAGAATCATACGCTGATTCTTGATGTCTGTGTAAGTGAATCTTGCAGGAGGTTTGAAGTTTTAAGAACAATGTGTTTTTCAAATTTTCTGATTAAAACATTTTTTTGTCGTTGTAATTCTAGAGGAGATCCAGGACATAGTTAATCACATTTTGCTCATAAAAAGCTCAATCATTAGATCAGTGAATTAAGCCACTAAATGATGACTATATTTTTATCATTTAGCAGCTGACCACATTATCTCTTGTTTTTCTTGCCATAACAAACAGCAAAAGAAAAAATTAAAAGTTATAGTTAAGAGTCAAACTACCTAACTGAAGTAAGCGCTGACCTCGATCACGGTGACATCAAACAAAACTATTATTTTCAACAAATCATCAACAGCTAAACCTCTGGTAATTCTCAGTAACAACTTCTGTAGATGAATGTCAGAAATAAAGTCAGTCTGGTTAGTAATAAGTGAAGCTGGTAATGCTGTTTGTGGAGATTGATCAGATCTTGAATGATTTAATGTCTTTTATCTTCAGTTGATTTCATCGAAGGCTGTGGCTGAAGTCGTAGTTCTTGTTGTTTCTCTGTCCTTCAGTAATTCTGCTTGTTATCACCTAATTATCTCATTAACTCCAGCATGTTTCTGTGTTTCATTTAACAGCCTGTAGTGTGCACACTGAGCAGTGTTCAGTTCATCTGGGCTAACCCATGTGGGGCCTCCATGGAAACCGTGGACAAAAATGTCTGGGCCCCAGTTAGGCTGCCCATCTGGGCCCCACCATGCTATGTTGGCTGGGACTGACTCCTCATGTTCATCACATTAATCATCACATGAAATGCTGACATTACAAGACAAAAGTTATCACTACTGGTGCACATATTCATATTTCAGATTCATTTCAGTGAGAATAATTTAAACATTTAGCTGAAGTTATTGTTATTATTATTATTTTTTTAAATTTAACTTCACGTTTATTCATTTTGATGATTTTTTCCCACAGAAATTCATTTGTGAAAGGTGTTTTAACAGGGGTTCAATGACTGCCGGACCCCCGTTAAAGACCCATGATTTGAAAGAAAGACTTTGATAAGTGACTAAAACATTAAAAACTCTCCAGCAGAAGCGACTCACCGTGAATCATGAGCAGAAACACCAGAGGAAGAGGAAGAGCCATTATCAGTGACATCACTGCAAGAACAATAATAAACTGTAAATTTGCAGTAATTAACTGGCAGCAGCTTCACCTGCAAAGTCCTTTCTCTGACAAACCCTTTTCAGGTGTTGGAGTCTCCAATAATGAGCTGATGACCTGGATAAGGTGTGTTTGATTAAGGAGACATGCAAAATGTGCAGTGCTGGTGTGCCTCCAGGACCAGGATTGGGAATTACCAATAAACCTACTCATCACAGAAAACATTCTGCACTTTTACATTTTTAATCAAACATTGTTTAGTATGTTTTTAAAGCTATTTTAAATATGAGAACTCATGAAATTTATTTATTTTTTCCTTTTGTGACACATTAATTTTCTCTTTAGTACACAGTTCAAGCTTTCAGTTCTGGGCCCGAATGTAAAACTTTTCAGAAATGCTCTTAAGAATAAGAATAGACTTAAGTTTTTGACTCAAGTTTAAAAAAAAATCTTAGTAAAAAGTAAGACTTTTCTTAGAGTAGGAGACATTTATAAGAAGCTAAAAGCAACTTGTAGTAAAGTCTAAATCTAAGATTCTTAAGTGTTGTGAACCAAGGACTACAATGATGTCAACTCAAAATGGCCGCCCTCAACTTCTGAATCAACCAATAGCGAGCCTGGAAGGGTGAAGTCACAGCAGCACAATACCAATCATTTAATAGCCTAATGATTTTTGGCATTAAAAAAAAAAAAAAATTTTTTTTTTATTTATTTATTATTTTATTCTTTATTTATTTGTTCTGCACTATGCTCCACCACTTTAAAAACAATGGATTGTTGGTTTCCTTATTCAAGAGATTAAGCTAGATGCAGCTTTTTTGTGTTCATGTTGAATGTTTTTCAACTTTGATTGATCTGTTTAAAGCAGTTATTCTGAGTTGGATGCATCCTCCTATTCAAATTTTACATTGAAGGTGTGCATACAACATATTTGCCCACCGGCAACTGTAGTTGCTGCACATTCAAATACGTTTAAAAAAAAAAAAAAAAAAAATTCCTGGGGAATATAAATGCAGAACATGTTTACATAGGACACTATTAACACAACTGTGCATGAAACCATTCAGAACAATTTGGGCACAAATGGGTTAATCCGGCTTCACTTCCTGAAGGCGCACACTCATTTCAAATGTCAATCCACTGAAACACAGCATGTCGCAATCCATGACAAAGCAGTTGAGAACCAATGAGCGTTTGATATAAGTGCCGTAAACCATGTTGTAAAGGTTCTCGGGGGCGCAACTTTCAAATTTGAATCATATTGACCACAGGCTTTGACCGTGACGGATCGAATGTTTATGTTGTTTTGGTGTATCTTATGGTTGTATTGTCAGTCGCTGCATAGGAGAAAACGCCTTCTGTCACACAACAAACAAACTAAATATTACAAAATGGTTAAACAAGAAATTGTATTCAGAAGGTTTCAGATTGCAGCCTTGTTTAAAATTATGTAATACTCTGAAACGAGTTTGCAGCACAAGTCACAAACAGAAATGTTATTTCATATTAAGTAGATGAGTAAACTGCATTTAACCCTTAAATGCATACCTCGGGTCTTTATTGACCCGGGACGTCATTCACTACCCTCCTCCTCATTAATTTTTCAAAGTTAGACATCAACCTTCTTACTATTCATTAATCAGTTCAAGTTATAAAAAAATGCAGATTTTCTTATTCATTTTTTGTAATAATTGTATAGGGTCGCTAACGACCCAAGTCTATCAGTGTATGTATATTTTTATTTTCTGCACAACAATAATTGAATCTTTGATGATGGAATAAGCGCTAAAAAGGCTGATACACAATTATGAAGTGATGTTACATTCAGACAGAAAATTAGAGAATAGGCAAAACTTGAAATGGTTCAGCGATTAACTGCAGAGCAAGTACTGAATGCAATCAAATATGAGTGTCACTGTCACTTCCCACATAGCAACACTGTGTCGGCCCAGAACCGGCCCACATCTGGCACATGTGGCATGATTATCTGGCCCACATGCTGCAATGAATTATGGTCCTTGTGTGGGCCGCTTCTGTTTGCCAGATCTGAGCCACAAGCAGGCCACAGCAATGCCACATGTCAGCCAAGAGCAATGAAATAAACCTGAACTGGACCTTTTCTGAGCCACAAAATCTGTGTATATTAAGTATGGAGTCATCTCAGCCTTAATAAGCCTGTTAACAAACAGAATCACTGAAGGAAAGAGGAGAACAGAAAAAGAGACGAGCAGAAACACAAGAACTACAACTGACTTCAGTCACAGCCTTAGATGAAATCAACTGAAGATAAAAGAAGACATTGAATCTCTCAAGATCTCAACAGAGGATTATTAATAACTCCACAAACAGCATTACCAGCTTTACTTATTACTAACCAGATTGACTTTATTTATGTTAGACATCAACAAGGTTGTTATTGAGAATTAACAGAGGTTTAACTCTAATGTGTTTCATTTGAAGTCACCATAATGGTGAATATTGTTCCATTAGTTGTGCTCTAAACTCTTATTATATTTGTCTTTTTTGGCTGCTGTGACAGTGTGTTTGTTAAACACTTTGCAGGAACAAAAGAAGCTGAAGCAAATCACATCAGGTGATGGTGGTGATTGTTTTGTAGTCATCATAAATTGACCTGATGTCATTTGATTGTAACAGTTGTGTTGTGCTATTGATACATTTACATTACAACCCTGTGTTACTACAGCATGAGTTCCTGCAGCAAATCAAAAGATTTTAACAGACATGAGCACTAAGAGTTAGTTCATGATGAAAGACACAGACATCAAGAATCAGCATATGAATCTCAACAATGGTGACAATCAAAAGTGGGATGCATGCTGGTACCAGCATACTACAAAACACCCAGCATGCATTGCAGCATGGCACTTTTGATTGTCACCATTGTTGAGATTCATACGCTGATTCTTGATGTCTGTGTCTTTCATCATAGACTAATTTTTAGTGCTCATGTCTGTTAAAATCTTCTGATTGGTGCAATAATTCATTCTGTAGTAACAGAGGGTTATAATGTAAATGTATTAACGGCAACACAATTGTTAGATTCAAAAGACATCAGGCCATTTATTATGACTACAAATCAATCAATAGACTACCATCATCACCTGACGACAATTTGCTTTACCTTCTAGTGATGTGTCGTTCTTGAACGATTCGTTCATTTTGAACGAATCTTTAATGTGACTCGGGAAGAACGAGTCGTCTCGGGGGGTGATTCGTTCAGTCGCGCATGTGCAATATTCTACAGGTTCTGTACTGCTAGAAGTAGTTCACCTAATGATTCAATTGATTAGTTAATTTCATGAGTCTTTCGGGTTTTGAGTCGTTCCTTAATCACGTGACAGACCCATACGCTACCAATGCATTCTGAGCCGGAAAGAGAATTGATTAGTTCTTTTCATGAGTCTTTCGGGTTTTTGAGTCGTTCCTCAATCACGTGACAGACCCATACACTAAGCCAATGCATTCTGAGCCGGAAAGAGAACTGATTAGTTCTTTTTATGAGTCTTTCGGGTTTTGAGTCGTTCCTTAATCACGTGACATACCATACACTATGCTGTGTGACTCAAGCACATTATATTTATTAGTAAATAATGTTTAACTCTCCAGTTTGTTTGAGTTTGTGTTACAACTGTTAAAGCTGAAGTTATCATAACCTTGATGTTTTAAACTAACATTAATAATTCAAATTCAAAATGTTATTTGCTTTTAATTTATGTCATTATGTCCTTTTTGAGCAATCTTCTTATACATATAGACCAATATGTCAAGTCTGCCTAGGAAAAGCAATTATTATAACAGCAAACTCAAATTGGAGTAAAAATGAACAAACTAGGCTATAAATACTTTGTATTGTAGGCTTGGATTATTATATTATTATATAGCCTAGTGTTTATTTACAGATAAACATCAAAAAGATAAATTAATCAATATTTTTATTATAACAGGGCTTTATTTATAATAACACACCACAGATCCTCAAGAAACAGTAACAAAACAGTGACAGAAATGTCAGAAATAGCGTATGGGTCTGTTACGTGATTAAGGAACGACTCAAACCCGAAAGACTCATGAAGAGAACTAATCAATTCTCTTTCCGGCTCAGAATGCATGGCTTACCGTGTGTCTCAATCAGCTCCCTAGTTCAGTAGTCCGGGCACTGATCAGGGAATCAGCCACATTCACTTGCATGATATACTGATCACGACCTAGGGAACTAGGAGCTGATTGAGACGCAGGGTTAGTGTATGGGTCTGTCACGTGTTTAAGGAACGACTCAAAAACCCGAAAGACTCATGAAGAGAACTAATCAATTCTCTTTCCGGCTCGGAATGCATTGGCTTAGTGTATGGGTCTGTCACGTGTTTAAGGAACGACTCAAAACCCGAAGACTCATGAAGAGAACTAATCAATTCTCTTTCCGGCTCAGAATGCATTGGCTTAGTGTATGGGTCTGTCACGTGTTTAAGGAACGACTCAAAACCCGAAAGACTCATGAAATGAACTAATCATTCTCTTACCGGCTCAGACTGCATTGGTTTAGCATCATGGGACTGTCTGTCACGTCATTAAGGAATGACTTAAACACGAAGACTTGTCAGACAGAGGTGGTGAGCTTAATCAGCTTGTCATAAACTGAAGACCCATGTAATGAATTAATCATTTCTGAATCTTATAGCATTGTAGTTTTGTATTTTTTTTAGTGGGATCAACGTTTGCATAAGTAGTAGATGTGTTGGGGAAGTAACACGTAACATTTTCATTACATTTTGCTAAAATGAACGAAATGACTCAAAAAAGATTCGTTCATTTTGTTGAACGAGACTCAAAAGTCAGAGTCAGTAAAATGATCCGAACTTCCCATCACTATTACCTTCCTTTGCTACTGTAACAACAAACACACTGTCACAACAATCAAAAGAAATGTATAATAAGAGTAAAGAGCCCAACTAATGGAACAACTATTCACCAT
The DNA here is from genome assembly GCA_028476615.1 of Culter alburnus. Classification (NCBI taxonomy): domain Eukaryota; kingdom Metazoa; phylum Chordata; class Actinopteri; order Cypriniformes; family Xenocyprididae; genus Culter; species Culter alburnus. Next base: position 15,864 of record JAOTNS010003989.1, on the reverse strand, counting down.
CATGGTGACTTATAATTATAGTTAAACCTCTGTTAATTCTCAATAACACTTTTGTAGATGTCTAACATAAATAAAGTCGATTGGTTAGTAATAAGTGAAGCTGGTAATGCTGTTTTGTGTTTGTGGAGATTTTTTAATTATCCTCTGCTGAGATCTTGAGAGATTTAATGTCTTTTATCTTCAGTTGATTTAAGTCAGTTGTAGTTCTTGTGTTTCTGCTCGTCTTTTTCTGTTCTCCTCTTTCCTTCAGTGATTCTGCTTGATAACAGGCTTATTAAGGCTGAGATCACTCTATATTTAATATACACAGATTACGCAGCTCAGATAAGGTCCAGTTTAGGTTTATTTCTTTGCTCTTGGCTGACATGTGGCATTGCTGTGGCCTGCTTGTGGCTCAGATCTGGCAAACAGAATTCTCAAAGCTATAATTTGCTGAGTGTACCGGGAAATGAGCTCTGACGATGATCTCTGCTCAACATCTGCTCAAAATGAACCCTTAAAAGCTCCAAAAGGTAGCAAAATAATGCTTTATTTTATTATTCTGTAGTTGTTATTCTAATATTAGGTGAGTTTTATATTATCGTCACAGGTAGAGATCTGTCCGTGTTAGATATAAATCCGATTGTGTAAGAATGGTTGGTGAAATATTCATGCTTTTAAGGGTTAATAAATTTGACTAAAATGTTTTAGTGCTGTAAGGCCAAAGAGATGCTTAAATTACTGAGACAGCAACAGAAAATTAATTTGAAACTGATTATGCTTATTAAACAATCATATACGTAAAATACTTTTATTTGTGACCTGGAACAGATTACAAACGAGGTTGAAGCTTTGACCACAAAAGCTTCAACGCCAGTTGAATCTGAAAATTGTGTTTAATGGCTAAAATGATGCCTTAATAGATGTCATGTTTTTACTGCTAAATTTTATAAAGAACTAACCAAGATATATGTTTTATTTTTCATATCTAGAGATGTTAATGGAAACTAACCAAGATGTATGTTTTATTCTCTAAACGAGAAGTATTAAAAGGGAACTGATACAATGTACAAATTGAATTTAGCTCGGCATAGTTGAATAACAAGAGTTCAGTACATGGAAATGACATACAGTGAGTCTCAAACTCCGTTGTTTCCTCCTTCTTATGTAAATCTCATTTGTTTAAAAGACCTCCGAAGAACAGGCAAATCTCAACATAACACCAACTGTTACGTAACAGTCGGGGTGTACGCCCCAATATTTGCATATGCCAGCCCATGTTAAAGCCATTAGACAAGGACAGCCAGTATAAAGGTGCCCTAGATTCAAAAATTGAATTTAGCTCGGCATAGTTAATAACAAGAGTTCAGTACATGGAAATGACATACAGTGAGTCTCAAACTCCATTGTTTCCTCCTTCTTATATAAATCTAATTTGTTTAAAAGACCTCCGAAGAACAGGCGAATCTTAACATAACACCGTTACGTAACAGTCGGGGTGTACGCCCCCAATATTTGCATATGCCAGCCCATGTTCCCAACATTATGAAAGGCCTTACACAAGGGCACCCAGTATTAACGTCTGGATCTGCACAGGTGAATCAACAGAATAGGTAGCAAGCAAGAACAATAGCGAAAAATGGCAGATGGAGCAATAATACTGACATGATCCATGATAACATGATATTTTTAGTGATATTTGTAAATTGTCTTTCTAAATGTTTCGTTAGCATGTTGCTAATGTACTGTTAAATGTGGTTAAAGTTACCATTGTTTCTTACTGTTTTTACAGAGACAAGAGAGCCATTGTTGTTTTCATTTTTGCAGTCTGTAAATTCATAAACACAACTTCATTCTTTATAAATCTCTCCAACAGTGTAGCATTAGCCGTTAGACACGGAGCACTATCAAACTCACACAGAATCAAATATAAACATCCAAATAAATCTATACTCACATGACCCGATGCATGCAGCAGCATGCATGACAACACTTTTGTAAAGATCAATTTTGAGGGTTATATTATCTGTGTGAACTTTGTTTATGCACTGTATTATAGTCGAGAGCTCGGGGGACAGGGAGCGCGAGGATTTAAAGGGGCCGCAGCCTGAATCGGTGCATAGTTAATGATGTCCCAAAATAGGCAGTTAAAAAAATTAATTAAAAAAAAAAATCTGTGGGGTATTTTGAGCTGAAACTTCACAGACACATTCAGGGGACACCTTAGACTTATATTACATCTTGTAAAAAAACATTCTACACTGTTAAAAAAAAAACTGTCAAATTTACGGTAAAATACCGGCAGCTGTGGTTGCCAGGAATATACCGTGAAAAAAATGTGGAATCTGTAAAAGACAATACGGTATACTGGTTTTGTAACCTAAATTTTACAGTAGACAACATATTTTTTTACAAAATCATGGTAGAAAAAAACAAATATATTGTCAATTATACAGTAATTTTATGTAAAAAATGCAACTTTCCATAGCTTTTTACGGATATTTGCAGAAAAATATATATTAAAATATATATTATAACTTTTTTAAAAAAAAGTTATAATATAATAATATATACAGTAATTTGTTGTTAATTTAACAGTAATACACTGTAAAAAAAAAAAAATCCTAGTAAAATTTACGGTAAAGAAAACAGCTGTGGTTGCCAGAACTTTACCGTAAAAAATACAGTAGCAACGTTAAAAAAAATCTGTTAAATTACGGTAAAATAAGGTATTTCATTAATTGATATAATGTTAATTTACCAACTTAATGAAGTACTAATATCTGTTTTGTACCTTATAATACACTGACAGTCACCAAACAAGTGGTGATGAGAGTCATGATGAGTCACATGATGAATCAAAGTTCATCACAAGCAGCTTTTCCACAAGCTGAGAAGGACAATAGTATATATAGAAGGCGCACACAGTGTCATTCACACACACACTAAACACCATCATGGTAACATGCATGAAATTTTAAAAATGCAATAAACATTAATTTAACACATTAGATGTAACATAAAACCCTAATGTACATAACTGATTAGAAAAAATGAGAAAACTCAGAAGAACAGAGTTATTTCAATGAAAATATATCAAATGTGAAGTGTCACGCAGGGAATTGTGGGAATGTTAATTTATGGTTTTTCACTGTAATATTACAATGAATTGTATTTTTCACTTCCAAAAAATGTGAATTTAACGGTATTTTTACCATAATATTACATTAAATGTACCATTAGATTTATCACAGTTATTCACCGTATATAGTACGGAAACTTTCTGTAAACCAATTAATAGTTTTTCACCGCAGCATTTTTACAGTCTTTTACTGTTAAAATCACGGTCATTTTTTAATAGACCCTATTATGGTAAATAACTGTAAAAATAACAGAAATATGTTAACCTTATTAAAACCTTTGACAGTAAAAAACACAGTGAAATTGTATAACAAATTACAGCATTTTATTTTGACCAGATACATTTTACGGTAAATTCCTGCACTGTAAAAAAAGTCAGTAAAATATACAGCAAAACACCGTCAAATTCCAACGGTAATGGAGCGTAAAAACAAAAACTTCCTTTTACTGTATTAAATAGATTGAATAACCGTTAATTGTGAGACTGGATAAAACTTTGTTTTTTACTGTAATAAAATGTTGAAATTATAAATATTTTCTGTGAAAACAAATAAATATGCATACATTTTACAATTAAATATTGTAATGTTGAAATGTCTAAAAACCTTAGATTTTATGGTATTATTTGAGTAAAACTACATCTTTTGGGGTTGTGCACATTGGAATTCACAGTATAAATCTGTAGATTTTAAGCAAACAAAAACATTAATTTTACAGAAGCAAGATGTTAAAAAATCCCACTAAACACTGGACGTCGATAGACATGCAGATCATGTCTATATTAGGTCCGTCGGTCCATGACCATTTCTGAACATCTATTCGACATCCAAACTACACAGTTAAAAAAAAAAAACTGTCAAATTTACGGTAAAATACCAGCAGCTGTGGTTGCCAGGAATATACCGTGAAAAAAAATGTGGAATCTGTAAGACAATACGGTATACTGGTTTTGTAACCCTAAATTTTACAGTAGACAACGTATTTTTTTTACCAAAATCATGGTAGAAAAAACAATATATTGTCAATTATACAGGTCCACTATTTGGACGTCCAACCATGAACCAACTTGGACGTCATCTTGACGTTCAACATTTGATCTTTGAACGGGGTAATTTTTTTGGACGTCATTTGGACGTCAATAACAGATGCAGGAAATTGACATGATTAATATGTAATATTTGTTTTATAGGGCCTATCAACATGATTAATACACGAAGAGCTCAGATGCAAAAGCCTCTAAGTGCCATCTGAAATTTTCTTCTAGAATTATCATTTTTATCAAGCTTGTATATTAAGTTCAATAATTTCACTTAAATGGCAATGCAAATTACCTATTAATTGTCATTTAAGTGAAAGTACTTAACTATACCACAGCCAGAGGTGGAGATTCCAGGGGTCAGAAAGTAAAAGTCCTGCCATATTTTTATTCCACCCACTGAAGCATTAATGAGATAAATAAGTGATTAATTGAGTGATGATTGAGCATTATTGAAGACACCTGATGATAACAAGCAGAATCACCAAGGAGAAAATCACAATTTTAAGTTACCATCATCGAGGTCAGGGTTTGTTTTAGTTGAGCTCTTGATCCTTGACTTTTTAATATTAGATTTTGTTTGGGCAGTTTTAACTGCATTAAAACCAAACAGACAAGCAAAGTTAAAAGATGATCAGGTGCTGTTGGTTATGTTTTTACATAAACATTATTTGGTCTGAATCACTGAACTCATTTAGAGCCCAATCTCTGAGTTAGATTTACATTATTGATTACAGCAGAACTGTGATTCTACAGAAGAAAATCAGCTTTTACAATACATTTTTATTTATTATTTTTTTTTAAGTTCTGATTTAAAAAAAAAAAAGCAGAGCTCATTTAAACACACAGACATCAAGAATCATCCTGTGAATCTCAACAGTGGTGGCCATCATAAAGCATGTTGCAGTGCATTCTGGGAGCCACCAATCAAAATTCATCCATGGCTCCCATCATGCATTGCTGCATGAATAAATTATGAGCTTAATTGGTCTAGTAATTTCATTTATTCTCACTATTAAAATTTTGCTGTTTTTCCTGTGACTTTTTAGTAGCTTGTTTTCTAATGTTCAGAGTTGATCTGTTGATCAGAATATGTTCTTGTCACCATTGTTGAGATTCACAGGCTGATACTTGATGTTTGTGTGTGCCTAAAATATTTTTTTTTTTTTTTTGTAAGGACAACTTTTTTTACAAAAAAAAATTCTGTATTGTATAAGCTGATCTTCTGCAGAATCACAGTGCTGCTGTAATCAATAATGTAAAACTAACTCAGAGATTGGGCTCTAAATGAGCTCAGTGATTCAGATCAAATAATGATTTTGAGAAAACATAACCAACACCTGATCATCTTTTAACTTTGCTTGTCTGGTTGGTTTTTAATGCAGTTAAAACTGCCCAAACAAAATCTAATACTAAAAAGGCGGGTCAAGAGCTCAACTAAAACAAACCCTGACCTCAATGATGGTAACTTAAAAATTGTGATTTTTCTCCTTTGGTGATTCTGCTTGTTATCATCAGGTGTCTTCAATAATGCTCAATCATCACTCAATAATCACTTATTTATCTCATTAATGCTTCAGTGGGTGGAATAAAATATGGCAGGACTTTACTTTCTGACCCCTGGAATCTCCACCTCTGACCACAGCAAAATCCCCAGTGTTAAATTAACACCCAAAGTGAACATATGAGTCCATCTTACCGGGTGTTAAAAAGTAACACTGAAGCAGTGTTAAAGTTAATGACATAATTGATTGATGATTGAGTGATGATTGACAATTAGTGGAGACACCTGATGATAATAAGCAGAATCACTGAAGAAACAACAAGAGAAAGAGAGAGAACAACTACAACTGACTTCCAGCCATTAAACATTATTACACTTATTATTAACCAGTTTGATTTGATTTCTGTCATACATCAACAAAAGTTCTTACTGAGAATGAACAGATGTTTAGATGTTAATGTTTGAATGAAAGTTTTTTTGAAGTCACCATGATGGTGAAAAGCATTTCCTTTAGTTGGGCTCTTGACTCTATTAACATTAATTTATCTCTGGCTGCTCCAACTTTGTGTTTGTAAAGCACATTTGTTATGGTCAGAGAAACTATGATCTGGGCTGTATTTCCCAATCGTAATGTGAACCAAAGGTTATCAGTTTTAGGTTTATGATGCTTTGGAAATCACAGTCATGATGGTTTTGTTTTGATGCTGACATTCTCTTTGTGAAATGGTCAGATTCATTGGTGACGTCCAGTATTGTCAGTCATATACAGTAGATGTTATATTATTTCTTTCTAGTAAATCTGTTACCACTTGAAATCTAGAAGAGCTTTTATAATCTGAAAGAACAGAAAAATAAAAAAAAATACTGACATCAGAATCAGCATATGACCCTCAACAATGGTGACAATCAAACAAAGTGCTTCATGTTGCAGTGCATGATGGGAGCCACCAATCAAAACTCATCCATGGCTCCCATCATGCATTGCTGCATGAATAATTATGCAGCTGAATTGTCCTGTAATTTTCGTTTATTTTTCTGTAGTTTTGTTGTGACAGTAGCTTGTTTTGTGATGTTCAGAGTTGATCTGTTTGTCAGTATTTTGTATTTATTTATCATCACCGTTCTTGAGAATCATATGCTGATTCTTGATGTCTGGTGTGTGTGTTTTTTTTTCTTGAGTCTTCTAGTGATGGGATTTATGGCTCTTTGAGGGGACCGGATCTTCGCGATCCGTTCCTTTCAAAGAGCCGTTCAAAAGAACGGCTCTTTTGGCTCTTTTTTAAATATTTAGTCAGTTTTAAGAAGCCAGCTTGGGGGCATCTCAGTTTATCCTGGAAATAATCACTGGGAGGAATGATGAGGTGAGATTTGTAGTCAATAATTAAAACTCGGATATCACACACCAATATCTGAGTTTGAATTATTCTGAAATATTGATTATTACCTCATTTGTCACGTGTGGACTATATTCCATAGGGTTGCACAAATCCCTCTGCTTAGACAGTGACATCACTATTTTGGATTTACCTTTAGTACAAAGTGTGTGTGTGTGTGTGTGTAAAGCTACGTTGACTTATGTTATTCATACAATACCTACTCACAAATAAACATCAAACAAAGCCGGCTGCAATGAATTTCTGTGCAAACAGCTTTTACTACAAACACTTCCACACAAGAACATTTTGATAGAAAACAAAAAAATATTTAAAGTAGATAAAATTAGAATAAATAAAATGGAAATGTCTACATACTACATACAATTACTACTGTAAACTTTGCAAATAGGACATCAGCCCCTTCAAGTCAATGAACAATAACAAAATGGGCTGCAATGAATGTCTGTGCAAAACAGCTTTTAGTGAAAAATTTCAATACAAGAACAGTATCACAGTATTTTTTTCCACTGGAGTACTCACGTGAAGGATGCGTGCACAACTAATAACTAATATCATCACGCTATAAAGGGTTGGCCTGCGCTGGGTGCGCCCCTCCCCCTATAACTGTTCTGTCTCGCGGAGGAGCTCATTTGTGTGCATCTGTGTGAAACACGCATAGGAAAAAAGAACGACAGAAAGAACAGCTCCCCTCCAGCCGCGACTCGGCTCCCATCGTTCATGTTTATGAGCCGTTCAAAAGAATCGGTTCGTTCGCGAACGTCACAACTCTAGAGTCTTCAGATTATAAAAGCTCTTCTGAATTTCAAGTGGTAACACATTTGCTGAAAAGAAATAATATAACATCTATTTGACCGTCAATACTGGATGTCACCAATGAATCTGACCATTTCACAAAGAGAATGTCATCATCAAAACAAAACCATCATGACTGTGATTCCCAAAGCATTGTAAACCTAAAGTGATCAACTTTAGCTCACATCACTATTGGGAAACACAGCCCAGATCATAGTTTCTCTGACCATAACAAATGTGCTTTACAAAAACTAAGTTGGAGCAGCCAGAGATAAAGTAATGTTAATAGTCAAGAGCCCAGCTAAAGGAAATGCTTTTCACCATCATGGTGATTTCAAACTAAAATTTCATTCAAACATTAACATCTAAACATCTGTTCATTCTCAGTAAGAACTTTTGTTGATGTATGACAGAAATCAAATCAAACTGGTTAATAATAAGTGTAATAATGTTTAATGGCTGGAAGTCAGTTGTAGTTGTTGTGTCTCTCTCTTTTTCTCTTGTTGTTTCTTCAGTGATTCTGCTTATTATCATCAGGTGTCTCCACTAATTGTCAATCATCACTCAATCATCAATCAATTATCTCATTAACTTTAACACTGCTTCAGTGTTACTTTTTAACACCTGGTAAGATGGACTCATATGTTCACTTTGGGTGTTAATTTAACACTGGGGATTTTGCTGTGGTATAGTTAAGTACTTTCACTTAAATTACAATTAATAGGTAATTTGCATTACCATTTAAGTGAAATTATTGAACTTAAATATACAAGCTTGATAAAAATGATAATTCTAGAAGAAAATTTCAGATGGCACTTAGAGGCTTTTGCATCTGAGCTCTTCGTGTATTAATCATGTTGATAGGCCCTATAAAACAAATATTACATATTAATCATGTCAATTTCCTGCATCTGTTATTGACGTCCAAATGACGTCCAAAAAAATTACCCCGTTCAAAGGTCAAATGTTGAACGTCAAGATGACGTCCAAGTTGGTTCATGGTTGGATGTCCAATAGTGGACCTGTGTAATTGACAAATAATTTGTTTTTTTCTACCATGATTTTGGTAAAAAAAATACATGTCTACTGTAAAATTTAAGGTTACAAAACCAGTATACCATATTGTCTTTTACAGATTCCACATTTTTTTCACGGTATATTTCCTGGCAACCACAGCTGCCGGTATTTTACCGTAAATTTGACAGGTTTTTTTTTTTTTTTTTTTACAGTGTGGTTGACATCCAATAGTGGACCTGTATAATTGACAATATATTTGTTTTTTTTCTACCATGATTTTTGGTAAAAAAAATACTTGTCTACTGTAAAATTTAGGGTTACAAAACCAGTATACCGTATTGTCTTTTACAGATTCCACATTTTTTTCACGGTATATTCCTGGCAACCACAGCTGCCGGTATTTTACCGTAAATTTGACAGTTTTTTTTTTAACTGTGTAGTTTGGATGTCGAATAGATGTTCAGAAATGGTCATGGACCGACGGACCTAATATAGACATGATCTGCATGTCTATCCGACGTCCAGTGTTTAGTGGGATTTTTTAACATCTTGCTTCTGTAAAAATGAATGTTTTTTTTTTTTTTTTTTTGCTTAAAATCTACAGATTTATACTGTGAATTCCAATGTGCACAACCCCAAAAGATGTAGTTTTACTCAAATAATACCATAAAATCTAAGGTTTTTAGACATTTTCAACATTACAATATTTAATTGTAAAATGTATGCATATTTATTTGTTTTCACAGAAAATATTTATAATTTCAACATTTTATTAAAGTAAAAAACAAAGTTTTATCCAGTCTCACAATTAACGGTTATTCTATCTATTTAATACAGTAAAAGGAAGTTTTTCCATTACCGTTGGAATTTGACGGTGTTTTGCTGTATATTTTACTGACTGTTTTTACAGTGTAGGGCATCTTTAAGAACCTGATTAATGTGGACTGATGGGTTCAAGTCATCACCGCTGCACTGCTGCATTCTTACAGTTACCAAAAGTACTATATATGTAAGTACTACTATTTCATTTCTACAGTCAGAGCATTGATTTGTAGAGTGGGAGAAGTTATTACATTAAAAGTTTTTTCAAAGTCATTACATGTATTAAATGCATTAAACATATTAATTATTGTATAAGTAATATTTATTACATTTATTTAAAGTCATTACATTTCGTATTAGGTCAGTTACAAAGAATTGCCAATCATTTATATCATTTTATCAACTCCATGTCATCATATGACTCCAGAACATCTTATCTTCATTGGAAAGCGTGTGTCTCCTCTTCTTTGCTGCCATCTTGTTACTCTTAACTAGGTTAAGAGACCGTTCCAGCTTTAAATAATTAACCTCTTAACTGTCAAGATCCCGTTGGCGGGACGCCTCTCAGCCAGCACCCATGTAGGCCCACATGGTTTAGCCCAGATGAAATGAACATTGTTCAAGTAACACTACAGGCTGTTAAATGTAACATTGAATCAGTGTTGGAGATGAGATAATTAAGTAATTAATTAAGTGATGATTGAGAATTAATGAAGAAAGCTGCTGTTAACAAGAAGAATGAATGAAAGAAAGAAACAACAAGAACAGAAAAAATCGAAACACTAGAACTACAACTGACTTCAGCCGCAGCCTTAGATGAAATCAACTGAAGATAAAAGAAGACATTAAATATCTCCAGATCTCAGCAGAGGATTAAACAACTCCATATACAGAAGCTCTTATTGAGAATTAAGAGAGAGTTTTTTTGTTGATGATGTTTTATTGATTTTTTTTTTTTATCTTACCATCACAGTGATCAGAGTTTACTTTAGTTGAGTAGTTTGACTTGTTTTTAATAATGTCAGGGTTTCTCTGGCTGCTGTAACTGAATTAGTTATAGCAAGAAAAACAAAAGAAAACACAATCTGATGCTGTGTCTGCTTCATATAAGAATATAATCTCTGTGCAGTGGCTTAATTCACTGATCTTATAACTGAGTTTAACATGAGCGATATCTTACTAACTGTGTTTTAATGTGATTCATGTAAAGATCCAGCACAGTTTTAATCAGAAAATCTGAATGAGTTTTAAAACAGATGGTACACTAAGCACTTTGAACTACGGCGAGATTTACTCACAAACATACATCAAGAATCAGCGTATGAATCTCAACAATGGTGACATGCTTCATGCTGCAATGCATTCTGGGGTCCATGGATGAGTTTTGCATGATGCACCCAGAATGCATTGTGGCATGAAGCATGTCACCATTGTTGAGATTCATACACTGATTGTAGATGTCTGTGTGTGAGGGAGTTTTGCTGTAGTTGTAAAGTTTTTAGTGTACAATGTGTTTTAAAATTTATTCAGCTTTTCTGACTAAAACCGTTTTATCATTGAATTTCTAGAAGAGTCAACACAAACTTAACATTTATTCATATAAAGCTCAGCCATTAGATGAGTGAAAAAAGCCACTACATGACAGTTATGTTCTTATCATAAAGCAGCTGATCATATTTTCTCTTGTCATGTTGCCATAACAAACAGCTATAACAGACACAGGAAAACTAACATTAAAAAAGTTAATAGTCAAACTGCCTAACTAAAGCAACGACTGACCTCGATCACGGTGACATCAAACAAAACTATTATTTTCAACAAATCATCAACATCTAAACCTCTGGTAATTCTCAATAAGAGCTTTATAGATGTTTGTTAGAAATAAAGTCAGTCTGGTTAGTAATAAGTGAAGCTGGTAATGCGGTTTGTGGAGTTGTTTAATCAGATCTTCAGAGATGTAATGTCTTTTATCTTCAGTTGATTTCATCGAAGGCTGTGGCTGAAGTCGTAGTTCTTGTTGTTTCTCTGTCCTTCGGTGATTCTGCTCGTTATCACCTAATTATCTCATTAACTCCAAGACCAATTCAGTGTTACATTTAATAGCCTGTAGTGTTCACACTGAGTATTGTTCATTTCATCTGGGCTAAACCATTGCTAAACAAGGTGTGCTGGCTGGGAGGTGTCCGGCCAGCGGGACTGTGACAGTTAAGGGGTTAAGGAACTGAGACCTAGTCTTGACACTTAGGAACTTTTATGAATCACATTTATTTTTAAGTCTAAGAATAAGAGTAAAATTACATCATTCTTAGAATTTTGACACACTTAAGACTAAATTTTACTCTGAGCGGCTTTATACATACGGCCCCTGAACTACTTCATCAGATACTCAGTCATTATTAATGTATGTTACTGTGGTTTAACCTTGTTCATTTGTTACCAACTTATGTTACAATACACAATGATACTGGAGCTATTTTAATCTAAGGCAGATTTAAATAGGTATTTGTAATCAAGATACAAAACCACTTCAACTTTTGACTTTAAACCTTATAGTTATCGTGTGACAACTAGCCCAGTAAACATATTTGACTCTAAAGATCAGTTATTAGTAAATGATGATCTTACCTGTTTCACCAACACTCATGACCAGAGACAACAGAACAAATGAGCAGAGTGAAACCAGCAGTGGGGATTTTATGTGGTCAAACACTTTATATTTAACATGAGGATATGACTCTTCAGCCAGTGCTGATGTAGCAATGTGTAAATAAGGCAACATCAGAGATGACATTAGACTAAATAACAAAATAAAGTAATTAAATAAAGTAACTGAATATTGAACTTGCATCTTTATATCTAAAGGTTCTCATCATATGAAATCTTCAAATCTTTTTATTCTGACAGTGATCTTGTGTTTTTTCTGGTGTCTCATGAAACTCTTAATATGGCCATAAATATAGTTTCCTCTGTAGCGAGAGAGGTGAGAAAACAAAACTTCCCAGCAGCCCCTCTCTAGAGTTGACTGTGATCATGTGACCATTGTGAGCGATGAACAGATGAGTGTTGATGTTACAGACCTGTTACTATGACATCTCTAGTTATAAACAGAGTTGTGGTGATTAGTATTAGTCTGACTGATTAGTAGCCCCCGGAAGTACCAGCTCTTGAAGCTCACATGCACCAAAAGATGTAGCAGATGAGGAAACATTTGGATGAATAAAGGGTAATGTAGTTTAAGTTTGTCCTGTAGAGGGCAGTCACTTTAATGTGGTCATTTGATGTTGGTCTGCTGAATTTTAAATTAAGTTGAAAGAACGTTTGAGGAGCATCATACCTTTTAAAACAAAAATCTGTTATCTGGAAAGCCGCTCATTTTCATTGGGAGTTATGATGTGGGCGTGTCCAATGACTCGACACAAAATGAGTAAAGTTTAACTTGTGCTTCATTTTACCGTGGATTCTTGCTGTGTGGCTTTGAGCGATGTGAACTCACAGTATATTCCTGTAGGCTATTTTCTCGAAAATGACAAATATTACCCAGAATACATTGTTTTCTACAGTACATTATTGTTTTAATGGAAAATGGTTTGTTACTGTCAGAATTTGGACGTTTTTCTACAGCAAGGTCTAACAGTGTGGTTTAGCACCACATATGTTACTTATGCACGAATCGGTGGGCGGGGCTAAACAGGCAGTGATGAAGTAGGCGTTGATCTTCTTCTGCAGAGGCGGTGCTTGCTGCCCTTTGACGTCATAGATCCCCACTTTGTAAATCCTGTCATTTTCTGGGTCTGGTGTCAATTAAAGCTTTTATTGGACTAACAAGGAAGTTTTAAGCTCTAAAACTTACAGGATATTCTTATAGTATGATGATTTCTTATATGTCAAAAGCTCAAGGAAAATTTTATTTCTCATGTCATGACCCCTTTAAAAAGAGAGAAAATAGGCATACTGCTCCCTTGTTACGTGGTCACCAGCAGGCTCAGACTCAGAATATTTATAATGTTTTCATACAAAATTAACTAGTATAATGAACTGTGGGTTAATCAGTGTTGTTTAGTACAGTACAGTGTGTGTCTACCAAATTCTAAATGTATTGCTGTTTATTATTGATTATGTAGACTGGCAGTATCGAAGGACAGAAGACTGTAAACTATACCCATAATAGCTTTATTATATGCCTTGAAGACATTAACAATGATATAAAGGCTGAAACACCAATACATGTAAATGAAGTAATCAAAACAAAATGTAAATAAAAAACACACTTCAGTGATTAGACACTTTGTATAAATACATGATACTTTTTCTCCGCCATTTCCCTCAGTCATTGAATCAAAATAATCTTCACAACACTTCAGTAAAACATCATGCTGAAGATCCCTTTGTAAGTGCTTAAAAATATATTGTTCTATATCATATTTTCAGCATTTCACTTTGTACAAGCTGCATTAATGCAGCTTACAATTTATACTTGGCATTGTGCACAGCAACTATTACTGGCTCTTTTGACAAATTGGTTACAGTTTATCATTTGTAAGTCACTTTGTATAAATGATCTGTCAATCATTCGGGGCTCCACCCAAAGGAAGACATATTTTGCCATACATCTCAAATACTATGGCCTCTTCATGTCACGCTGAAAGAAAGAAAGAAAGAAAGAAAGAAAGAAAGAAAGAAAGAAATGGACGATAACTGTAATGATAATTATATTAGTGTCTCCAGCAACAGATGATAACTTACAGTTACTGTTAACAATAACTTACCGTTACATTCGCATACACATGTTCACTCAATTCGACATCACAAGCTTTGCGTCTGTCATGAGGTCTGGACTGATTCATCTTTGCCGTTAAGAAAAATAGATCAGAATAGACAAATACTAATGATTATAAACATCACAAAATATATATATAACAACTACATTCAGACTTTCAATCTTTAGTTACTCAATTTATCTGATCAATAATACTATTGATAACCAAACATTTTTTCTCACCCGAGACTCCATTCTCTTTTCATTCTGCTTCTCCTTGAAAACAATGAACATGTTACATTCTTATTGAAGAGGGATGGGAAAACACCTGAACAGGCAAATCTGGATCTTCAGGATAATTACAGTCTTGGAAGAAATGTGTAAAAAAAAGTAGCACTCTAGTTTACATGTTTTGTGTCAATAATAAATAAGACACTGTTGGAAGAATTCAGTTGCTTTACACATAGTTTGTTTTAGTTTTAAAATGAACACAACCTGTGTATTCATTCACAGCATCCAACACAATCTGTGTAGCCAAGAACACCCAATGTGTTAATATTATGCATTTACACATATTGTGTTAATCTCTGAGGTGTAGTGAAGACCATGCAAGAGTGGAGTTATTGAGATAATTATTAATCGAGTGATAATTGTGCATTAGTGATGAACACCTGCTGTTAACAAGCAGAATCACTGAAGAAAAGAGAAACACGAGAACTACAACTGACTTCAGTCACAGCCTTAGATGAAAAAAAACTGAAGATAAAAGCAGATATTATGGCTATGTTCAGACTGTCAGTCCAAATCTAATTGTTGTGCATATCCGATTGAAATCCGATTAGATTTAAGTGTGAGCTCCAAAAAAAAAAAAATAAAATGAAAAGTGATTTTAACTAATCCGTTCGAGATATACAGTGCTGCTTGAAAGTTTGTGAACCACTTGCAGAACCTGTGAAAATGTGAATAATTTTAACAAAATAAGAGAGATCATACAATATCATGTCATTTTTTATTTAGTACTGTCCTGAGTAAGATTTTTACATGAAGTTCACAAGACGAAAAAAAAAAAAAATAGCTTAATTTATTAATATGACCCCATTCAAAAGTTTGATTTTGAGATCCATCTTTTCACACTGAGGACAACTGAGGACTCAAATATAACTATTAAGAAAGGTTCAAACATTCACTGATGCTCCTGATGGACACATGATGCATTAAGAGTCGGAGGGTGAAAACCATTTGAATTTGAAGATCAAGGAATATTGTACTTAATTTGTCTTCTGGCAAACATTTAAGTGTCTTCTGTTGCTTCTGAAGGGTAGTACTAAAAAAACAAAAAAACAAAAAAAAAGATATTTAAACAAAAAAGAAAAATTTGGACATCTTTATTCTTTACCTTTATCCTTTATCACCCCCTGAA
>JAOTNS010003988.1:307500-374605 GCA_028476615.1 Culter alburnus | reverse complement strand
CACACACACACACACACACACACACACACACACACACACACACACACAAACCAACATATCATCAGTAATTATTACTCTGCTATATTATAACAGAAAATCCAGTCTTACCTTTCAGAAACACTAGTGTTTAAGGGCTTTGTATAGCCACAGCTTTGGCACAGATATTCAGAGAAAAAGTAGCACAGAATTATCTCAGTAATACCGTCCCTGCTGACCAAAAGTCACTTTAAATGTATAAGGGAGTTAAAAGTTGTTTGTGTGCATGAACAGTATGTCTAACAGTATGACTATTCAACAGGCCAAAATGGTAAATGGTAAAGAGGAAATCTACTTAGAATCAAATAACACCTTGTCCAAAAAAAGCACCCCATGTGTAGTGATTGCAGCAGTTTCTGGGGTGCAACTCGCTTCTTAACTACCATAGTATGATGCATTGTTGGAGAACAACTAGTTGCCACTGTTTTCTGAAACCATAATAACCTGGTCACATCGCTGTCATTTGAACCATATAGGTTCAAAAATATATAGGACTGTCATTAATGATATCACACACAGGTGGTGCAGTAACTAATTACCTTAAAATTAACTTGGCTAATTAATCGATTCAATTAATGATAGATTATTATTGTTAATTTAAACAAAACAACAGAAAGCAGGTACTTTTTTAAGGGGCCATTTACAAGACACTGTTTTCAACTAAAAACAGAAAACCTTTATGGTAAACTACAAAAACGTGAATTTGTGACGATGACGTCATGCACATGCGTATTACGTGTTCAGTATATAGGCACATAGTTTTCCTTTACAAAGTGACCTTGCCAACTACTGGCCTGGCATGCATAGTACAGCATTTTAAATCGTTTTCGCAGATCCCTGTGTGTAGGGATCATTTTGACAATGTTGGCGTCTGACGCACATTTTCAGTATTGTTGTTGTGTAAACGTACCCTAATTCATGTTTACATGCAGTATGCAGTAGCACAAATAGCTTGTTCTCAATATAAGTTTTTAATATATTTTATAATGTAATAATTTCACAGTTTAACTCCAAATTAATGTAGAAACAAAATAAAATCAGTATATTTTAAATACTTCTTTAATGGCATCTTTTTATGAATGAAGGCCAGTATCAATGATACTAATACTGCTACTGATGTCTCAATGAAATTGTTTTTTTATTTTTTTATTTTAAACATGAATTATTGCCATTCAACATTACAGTGCATTTGAAAACTATCAGTTTTAAAATCAACTTTTAATTTAAGTGAACTTAAAACAACCTTCCCATAAACCCATAATAAATGTCATATTTACCTGTGGCCTTCCTACCCGTCTAACAGGTAGGAAATATACCGAAATTGAGTAAAGTTATCAAACAGTCTACACTAAATTATATTTAAATTTAAATTATATATTATATAATTAATATAATTATATAATATAATATAATTAAATTTAAATTATATATTATATAATTAATATAATTATATAATAAATAATTTTATTATATAATATAATTAAATTTAAATTATATATTAAATAATTCAATTATTATTATTTAAACTACAAAAGTTCTTTAGTCAAGAGCAGTGAGTAATTTTATCTGTTACCTTTGTTCATTGATCAACATTACTGACAGACAGCATTAGTGGCTGCTGTCACTTTAAGATCTGACGCTTCTGCACATGATGCGTATTTGACGCGTTCCATTTTCTCACAACTCTTTACGTTTATTTAAGACTTATATAACTGCTCTTATGAAGATACTCAACAAAACAGACATTTTGGCATAATTTTGCATGTTATTCTGGTGCGCCGTCTGTGCGCATGACACTGGCGCGTCTTTCTGTGCATTGTGACATTCACAGATGCCGCGTTCTCGTTTGTCTTGACGTGCTTGAATGTTTTAAACTTTAAAGCATTTGCATGAAGAAGAGCGTGATCATATTATGTAACGCTAGCCAAAGGATGACATAAAAAACGGATGCTGCGTTAATTGCGCTAAATATTTTTAATGCGTTAAACTGAAAAAAAAATGCGCTAACATTGACAGCACTACTTAGGGCATAACCGATGTGTTTATGTGAATACGAGGCAAGACGGACATTGTGACAATATTTTCGTGTGTATTTGACCGTAAGCACAAGAAGCCATGAAAAAGAGATGGCTTTATGTGTACGTACTGGGAATGAAGCATGAAAACATGTGCAACCCCCTCTGGAATTCAGACCAACCTTTGTTACAATTCGCATTTTTATTAGAAATTTGTGTGTTATTTGTTGTTATTGGAGACATCAGAGATTTATGGTACATAATAAATGATTGATTTTTTTACACATTTTAGCAATTTAAAAATGTTTAAATTTAACATTTAACAATGTTTTTACACAGCACCCCTGCTCTCACCAGACGGCACCTTCGTTGGGAAACGCTGTGCTGGTACATTTCTCTCTGATATTAAATTAAATGTGGAGGATTTTAACTGTGACAAGATGATTGATAGGGCAGTTTAAACCATGATAGGATGCTAAGAAGTAAGCGACAGAGCGGCCCTTTAAAGAAGCAATTATGACAAAGTAGTATTTCCCAAAGCTTGCCTACTCTTCTGCTACACACTCAAAAGTACACAGTTCACAAAAACAGTACATTCTTTTTGGGCATAGTACAAGTAGATTCATTGGGACTCAGCAATTGTTTCTTTTTGAAGGAACTCGACACTGCATTAATTGCTGATGTTATGGGGACGCATCCTTGCAGAACCCAGTTTCTGAGGGACGTGTAACTTCACACCAGTACCACTGGCCGATGCAGTGCAGTGACGTCACCAGTGTGACTGTGTGTGGAAAAGCCTTGTGTTTGTCTGTAGTTATTATAATTCAACACAACCAGGAAAAAAGTTTTGTCTGTGAAGAAATGTTGTGAAGAAAGGAAAATGGTGAATGAACAGTTTGAAAGATGTGTCCCTCCTTGCCCTCCTACACCAGGCGATGGACACGAGTTGTGTGTCATCTGTTTAGGAACAGAGCATGGGTGTTCAGCCCTCGAGGGGGTTGGATGTGCTCAATGTGATACATTATTTGTGAGAAACCTCCCTGGTTCCCTGCGTCGGCTGCAATTGTTGGGATCTCAGATGGAGCTACTGTAGCAGAGGATTTTGAAGGGTTCTCCCTCACTTCTTTTGCTAGCTCCGTGGCTCATGGCTTCTATCCCGGAAGCCTGTGTTGTGGCTTCTTCCAGGTTTTGGTTGAGAACCTCTGCTCGCTTTTGGTTCTGGTTCTGAGGAGCTAAATGTGGAGTCAGTTGCAGACGTAACATCTAAGTTTGACACTCTCCCTTCCCTATCAGAGCCCCACATACGATGAGCTTTTGGAGCTTATGATGCATGCTATAGCCCGACAAGGTTTGAATTGGTCTGTCCCGAAGTTCAAGTTATGTGAATATCAAGGTAATGTGTGAGTGGGGTTGAGGACAGATACCTCGGGTTGACAAGAACTCAGAAACTATCTCTCACGGGGACATGTTTGACAGTGAAGGCTCTTGTTTTGCCATCCAAGCCATGCCAGGTAACATCTAGGCTGGTTTTCAAATCGTATGCAGTGGAAGGTCAGGCTGGTGGTGCTACAGGCATACCAGGCTGACCTACTCAAAGACCTGGATCAGGGTGATGATCTATCCACTGAGGCGCCTTCAAAACATTTATCCCTCGCAGTGTCCAAGCTCATCCAAAGTTTTCTGGTCCTTCTCAGAGAACAAGTTCATGGAGAGAGGAACAGAAGAGATGCCACAGGGCTGTGCTCTCCGATGGATATCCAGTGAGTGGAGCTGACAAGTGAATAGATAGTGTCACCTGTTGCCCTCCTCTTATTCCAAGGAATAGGAGTTAAGCTAGGGCTTGTGCTCCATTTTTAATAGGGTAGAGCAGTATATTAAATGTTTTTGAGCTATACGGATGACGTTTGAGGTAGATAAGTCGTGAAGCGACCCACTCCCATATCTGTTGCCTTCTTCAGAATGGATGTTATAGCAAGGCTATGCTCCTTTTTACATCTGTAAGGTAGAGCCTGACAAACAATCTGTTGGAACTCTAAAAAATGCTGGATTAATCAACCCAAGTGGGGTGAAAATGGACAAACCCAGCAATTGGGTTGTTTTAACCCAGCGGTAGGGTTAAATGTTTGCCCAACCTGCGGGTAGTTTTATTTAACTCAACTATTGTTTAAAAATTACTGTATTGCTTAATTAAAATTAACCAAAGTATGTTGGACATGAACATTTATTAATGTTCAATGATAATTATTAAACAATAAACATTTATTAAATTGCTTATAAAAAATTTAATTATTTAAACTATTAAATAAAATATTAAAGCTTATTAATAAACATTCACCTTTTGTCTATATTGTTGTCTCTAATTGCATCTGGTTTTTAATTTCCCAAACTATTTGGGTTCATTTAAGCTAGCCATATAGCAATTTTTAAATAATAGCTGGTTTAAATAAACTACCCAGCAGGTTGGGCAAACATTTAACCCAACCGCTGGGTTAAAACAACCCAATCACTGGGTTAAAATAACCCAATCGCTGGGTTTGTCCATTTTCAACCCAACTTGGGTTGTTTTTAACCCAGCATTTTTTAGAGTGCACCTGTTTATTAGCAGGGGCTTTAATTGGGGTGTTTCTCCCTGCAAGAGTGACTAGATGGCTTATCCTTTCGGTGAATGAGCAGAAGGGGACACATGAAATAGAAAATAAAATAAAAACTACTCAAAACTACTTGTAGTCTTCCCCAATTTTTCAACTGAGGTTTTTAAGTAAGGCTGCGCTACTGAATTTGGCTATGGGGTTAAGCTGGGCAGATTGAGTTGTTGCCCCTCCTAGTTTTAATTCTAAGAGTTGAAATATGATTGTGCTCCAATAAACCTATTTTTCAGAAAACTAAAATAATTTTCTGTGATTTCTGTCGATCACCTTAAAACTTCACTATCCATCTCATGTAGTATGTGCAAAGTTTGTATTAGTGGATCCCAAATCATGTCCCATATGGGTTTTAAATTCTGGTGAATTTTCCAAATATGCTTAAATTTTGGGCAAATACTCCCCATAACTTTTTTGGTTTCACAAGGCTCTCAGATCTTTTATGTTGTTAAAATTTGTATTATCATAATTTTTCTTTAAATTGTGGCTTGTTTTCTGTTGGCTCCTAATTGACTCCATATTCCCTTCACTTTTCTAAGGAGTATAGGACAAATGAAAGCTGATGCTTCTTTAGTTCTATGAAGGGACTGGAAATATATGTCTATCTATCTTAATGTACGGTCTGCCCTAAAGCTGCCGTAAGCCTTAACACAGCGGTCCTGTTAGAAAGCCAAGAAAAATAAAGCTTCAGTGAAGGTTGGCTGCTTTAACATATGCTGGCCTGATTCTGAATCTAATGATTGTGTGCTGCTCAAGAGAGAGACTGGAGGACATCAGGTCATATGATTACTTTTTATCATCTAGGTGTTTAGTTATTCGTTAGTAAATCTATCCAATTGCTTGTTTATCTCTTAATCTTACATCTGCTGTGTGTCTAAGTGTGGTGGGTTTAACAAGTTAGCATGGTCAAACTAACAGCACCATTCTTTAGGCAAAAGAAGCTTTCCCCACTGATGACCATTACACAATTTGGTATGTTTTGTGAAAAAATAATAACAAATGTTTAACCTGTGGCCATCAGGCTTAGTCCAGCCTGGCGTATATTTCTGAAATCTCTGAATTGGTTTAGGAGAAGTTGCTTCTGAGAACAATAAATTTTAATGGAAATTCTGGAGTAAGAGCTTATTACAGGATATCCATGAACAACTACAGGCTCTCATACGCATTGCTCTGGCATGGATTTCCTTTTTGCCATTCCTAGTTTTTCCTCTGTTTTCCAGGTGCGTGGGATGGACAAATGGAGTGCTCCCATAATCCCTCAAAAGCATGCTGGCTTTTCTTCAGAAACTGAAGCCAAAAGGAGCTCATGGGCTATGTTTGACTCAGCCAAACAGCTGTAGATACAGCAAATGTCACTTCATATAAATTTAAAAAGCATATTGTTTTTAGTACACAAACAGCTGTCGGAGCAGGCTGATCTGTGGGTTGTGCATCTCATTTTATTTGGAAGCATATGGCCTAACCTCCGAAAAAAACGGGTAATAGTTAAATGCAAATTGTATTATGTGAATGGGTATTACTTCAGGTAAGGGCACTTTTGACCCCATGGCCTTTTAAAAACTAAACTTCTTTAAAACTAACTTTTCACTCTCTCACTCATTTATTTAATTTGTCTACTAACAATGTTTATCAGTGGATATACATGCATCACAGCTGAATTCTGTCTTTTGTTTTTAACCCACATGAACAAATGTCATTTGGGACAGCTTGAAATGATGCACAAGTGTTCACTTTATTTTTTCATCATTTCATAGTTTCACACATTGCAAGTCTATATTTCATATCAAGTAGGCTACCATAGCTGTAAATGATTAGTGGAAAAATTTTTTGCATAAATAATTTTTGTTTATTTCACAACTTGTTTAGATAATAGGTATATATATATATATATATATATATATATATATATGCAGTCCACATAAGCGAATGCTCCGCATACCCAAGCCATTCGTGGACTCTGCAATTAATATTAACATTATAAATTACTATTATCCCTTGTTTGAGGTGTACCATAAAGCCTACATGATTGGTAATGCGTATTTAACTGTCTGTAATTTATTTATTTGCCAACGACGGTAATTTTCTTAATTTGCCAGTTACAGAGACTTCTGGGTAAGCTGATCTCAGGGCTGCATTCAGCCCCAACAAAACGTTGCAAAACGTTTTTAAAAGGAAACAGTGGCATGTTGAACACCCTGTTCTGATGACGCAAGAGTTGCAACTATGGCAGCTGAGAAGGCCATTCTTTGTGTTCTTTTTGAAGAATTTTCGGAGCCTGATGAAATCGGTATAAATATGTGTTTAATACTGCAAAATACGCTCGATGTTACAGTCATTGCCCTTGCCATCTAGAATAAAAGAGAACACATTTGTAAACGACTTTACTTGGACCCATTGTGCGAGCTGTCTCTTTAATCCCATGCGGTTTATATACATTTATATACACCCACCAAACAAGAGAAAACATATCTCAAACCAAAGCCACTGGAAGGCAAGCCTGCAACCTTTAGCTAAAAAAGCGTAACGGCTAATGCTAACACCCCGCCCCTGGCGGTATGCAGGGAAGGAGACCAGAGGCTGTTTTTTGAATGGATGTCAATGGATGAGAGGCTTCACTATGCTGATTAAACAGCTTTTGTGCAGAAATAGCCAATCACTTAATTAATCGACAGCCTGTTTGCCAATCTTCAGCATGTTTTACATGAAACAATACTTTCATTGGGAACTATATGTAGATTTTAGCTTGATAAAAATGTATTTTTTTATGAGAAGGCAGACTAGGGAATGTTGCGACTGATGTCACTGCCATTACACAATAGGCTGAGAGGTGCCACACGTGATTAAGTTAGCCGTTACGCTTTCTCCAATGGTAAGAGATACAGACCCTCTTATCTCCCTATTATATACAATCTCTGTCTCAAACCCATTGCACACCGTTTCCAGGAAACATGTTGTTCAACACGGAAACCGTAGCAAAACGTTGCGCACCGGTTTGAGCTTGAACGTGCCCCAGCTTTTGCGCCTTCACGCTTTTGTTATGGAACGTCATCATTGTCCCGCGTTCTCATTGGTTTGCTGGCCTATGGCGGATTACATGGCAGGATAAGCTGTGAGCAGATCGCTCGCCCAAGAGGAAAAATGAGCTGCTGCCAAATCTCGATCTCCGAAAATCACATTATATTTGATACATAACTAACTAGACTTAACCAAATGGGGACAAAATCATAACTAAAACTATTTTAAAAAAAAAAAAATAGTATTTCATTTTCTCTATAGGGAATTTTTTTTTATGAAAACCTATAAATTGTTTAAGACAGTCCTACTGTAACTAGGCCTATCAGAGGATGTTAATCGATAGTCTTTGCGTTTGTTGAAGTCATAAGTTTGCATAATTTCAACTTATTTTTTAAAGAATACTGATATTTTTATTTATTATAGCCTATATTTATTATAATTAAATTTTATTTTTTTTATTTATAATAGGCTGCTAATACTAATTATGTTATACTTATTTTTAATTATTAATTTAAAAAGTACTTCTGGCATACAATTAAATTGACGCCATGGTGTTTTTAATGGTCTTGTCTGATTTAGAGCTGTGTCCTAAACTGATACTTTTGAAGGTGAAGTATGTCGTTTGTGTGACATTAGCGGCACCTAGCGGAATACAAAAATACAGCATATTTTGCAAACGAACATTTCGCATGTCACGCCTTCGTCGAGTCGACTCAAACATCACAAAAGCTCTTACAGGTGCTTGTGAAGGCACCTCTCAACAGATATGGGTTACTCTCAGTTATAGGTCCAAAATATTAGAAATACTTTTCGCTGGGTTGCTATTTGTCATGAGCAAGCAAATGAGTAAACTAACACCGAGAACGTGAGCGTCTCGCATATTAGCTATAAACTCAACGTCAACGTAACTGCATCGGCCACATTTTCTTACATGACGCACCACCCAGCATACCTGGTTAAAAAAAGTCACCGTTCGCCACTGATTTTATCAGTGATTTTATTTTATATATATATATATATATATATATATATATACACACAGTTCTGTCTGGTTCTCGAATCTGATTGGCCGATAGCCATGCGATATTTCAGTGATAACAGCACTCCTCCTACCTTTTCACCGTTTGTATCACTCCGCTTGAAGTGACCGTCATGGCGGCCGATCAAATCAAGAGTAAGTTTTACAAATACTACTTGTTGTACCACGAACTGTAGTTTTAATAGTTTTTTAGGCGAGAATGTAGTTGTTTAGACTTGAATTATGTGACTTGTATTTAATAATAGCACCTATTTTACAATTTATTCTGACGTTTTCGGAGATGCGAGCTCCAGGGCGTCAGCAGGCGTTCAGTGCTGGTGTACCCACCGAGAACAGCTTAATCTCGGCCAGTGCTTCGGGGATTTACCGCTGGCTCTTATAGTGGTTCAACATGAGACATAATTCAATTTGAGTACATAGAACGGGCAATCTTTGGTCTTATTAATTTATTATTTGTTCCAGAGCAAGTCGAATTGTGCTATGTTAAATTTGATAATAATAAACGTTACGTAGACGGGACATATCAGACGAAGACTCTTCTCCTCTCTTCAAATACGTAAAACATTAAACTTTATAAACATAGGGTT
The DNA here is from genome assembly GCA_028476615.1 of Culter alburnus. NCBI lineage: Eukaryota > Metazoa > Chordata > Actinopteri > Cypriniformes > Xenocyprididae > Culter > Culter alburnus. The sequence continues at coordinate 365,271 of JAOTNS010003988.1, read as the reverse complement.
TTTTGAGTAAAGAAAACGCTTTACAATTTTTTTTTTTCCAAACATCAGGGGCCGTATTCACAAAACATCTTAAGGCTAAAAGTAGCTCCTAACTTGCCAATTTAGGATAAACTCTTAAAAATAATGGGCATGTCAGTCCTAATTTTAGGAGTCTTAAATTTTTGCTCTAAGATTATTTCACAAAGCATTTTAGCGCTAAAACTAGCTCCTAGTCAAGAGGACTCCTAAGTCACTAAAGCCGAGTTCAGACTGCACGATTTTAGCCCCGATTTTGGCTCGCCGACAGGTTTTGAGAAATCGCCGACAAATGCCCGAAATCACAGGCAAATCGGTGCTCGTTCACGCGAGTGACAATCACGCAGTGTGAATGAGCAAAGACGCGATCTGAGAGAATTGCCGATGAGTCGCCGACACCCGTGAGATATTTGGCATGCTAAATATCTGGACCTGTCGGCGATTCAAAATCCTGCAGTGTGAAAAGTGTTCTGACCAAGCGGCAACCTCCCCCAGTCTCTCGTGAAGCCAATACGGAAGTGACTTAAACTGCGATTCATCGACTGGCCGCTAGGGATAGGCTCCAAAAGAGAGCAGAATCTCATTGAGTCCCATGTTAAATTGGCCAAGTTTATAGCAGAAATAAACATGTTTACAAGTTGGTTCAAATTGTGGTTTTGGTCTATACTGCTAATGTTGCCCTTCATGACAACTCTGAGGGGGGTGAATTTTTTTCTAACTCATTCGTTTAAATTATATTAAGCCTTAAAGTTCTGCATAATTAAGGGCGTGGTCACTTGAGTGACAGGTAGATGCCGCTGCTGTCTGTGAGCCGTCACTTTACCTCAGCTAATTCCAGCCGCTGAATTTGGCATCTCAGCCGTATTTGTGCTCGATTATTTTATACAATTATAAAATATGGCTTGCTGCATAATATTCGAGACTGATGTGTGTCTGTGTAGATGTGCATGCATGCGGAAGAGAACACACGTTGTTGGATCGTGGCATTGGCTGAAAGTTTTGGTTGTGAGATTTACTACAATGACAATGGCGGGAGGATATCAAAATCTGACAGCACTGCTTGGATATAACTAAAACTGCTGCACTATTTCGAAAAAATATACTTTGGACACGGGCTCATTTGTTTGTTAGATACGATCGTATACAGTTTTACAACATAAACGCTGCTCAGATTGCATTATTTCTTGAAGAACGATGACAGAGAGCAGATCATTCAGAAGAAATGTGAAATGTTTTTTTGTTTTGCAATGGACACTCATATTTTACCCAAGTGCCACGGATTGGATTCATCTCGCGATCTCTATTTCATTATAAAGGTATGAAGTCCCATTTGATTTTCCATGTTGTTATTTGCACATCCAACACTGGTGTTGGAGCATCTATATCTTAAAAAAACAAACAAACAAAAAAAAAAAACACTGTAGATTGACAGTAAACCTTTAGAACTTTCTAATGATAAAACCTATCTTCATTAATATTTTAGATCGTATCTTAGATAGATAGATAGCTCCTTGGCTTTGACTGCTAACATGGTCACATCGAGCTAGGCGGGCGTGGTTTCAGCAACCAGTCGCATCAGCTCAAACCACCTCCCCGCCTCTTTGCCCATTTTCAGTTATCCGGGAGTGACGTGCAGTCACGTGCTGCTAAGATGGTCGCGGCCTCATTTTGCGTCAAAACCAGTGCCCAAGGAAGTCGACCGGAAGTTGAAGTCGGCCGCGTGCCGCCATCTTGTAGCAGAACTTCACTTGCGTTAGCATCCCATTGACTCCCATTCATTTTGGCGTCACTTTGACAGCGAATAACTTTACATCTGAGGCGTTTAAAGACTCCATTTGTCCATTATTTATTTCTAAAGATACACGACAATGTATAAAGGGCTCCATTACCTTCTATGTTACATTATGGCCCCGTAGAAACAGTTTTTGTAAAAATAGGCTAACGATTGCGTCATAACCACTCGACTCTCTGTCGCACAGTAGAGAAATTACCGTACAGACAGGAGGAGAAGCTCGCAGGCAATAGTATGCATTAACTTAATATGGCGTACTGGCGTTACATTTTAAAATACTATACAAAATAATTAATCAGAATAATTTACTCCTGCTCACTCACGCCAAAGAACTCCCCGCTCAAGCTCGCCGTCTCTGCAAGATTAACGATGGCAGTTTGCACGCACAGCTACTAGAAGATTTACATCTGTCAGACAGGTTGCTGACGTCATCAAGCTTAGTTTGAGTCTGCGCGTCAGAAACGGAAGTGCTAAAAATGGGCTTCACTTGTCTCAATTGAGTTCCAATGGGGTCGCTGTGTCCATTTCTTTTACTGTCTATGGTCAAAACTGCTGTTCAGAACTCTATGGGTGACGTCACGGACACTAGTCCATATTTAGGCTTGTTTGAGATGCGCCTAGCCTCGCCTGAAGTTCAGCCGAGAGCAGGCGGCTGCAGTGAGAGGAGGAGTGAATAAAGTGCAGGACAGACGGACAGTTCTCTGTTCTCGTAGTGGATCAGACACATACGAGATCAAAGGCGGATATCGCGGGATTCACACTTGTGCGCTGTGTTGCTGATAACTGGATGTAATTAAAGTTCTGTTGCTTTTATATGAAAATAAATATAATGAACAAGACACACAAAGTACTTGTTATTTATTTCCATTCGAAGGATGTGTGTATCAATCATTTTAATTGCAGACATGCTTTTATATATTTTTATAAATATGATAACTATCACATAACCCACAGAGAGATCGCACTGTCAGAGACTTTTGGAATATTTACACATAATTTATACACATAAAATCATGGTATTAGAGTTTTAAAATCAAAAATTAAAAAAAAAAGATACATCACGGTTGTTTAAACCAATGAGCATTAAGCTGTGTCGTCATCAAGTCGTTTCCCATCGTGCTTTTGGTCAGCGCAGTCGGTGGAGAGCAACTGCGCTCGACTGCAGAATCCGACACATCCGCCTCGCCCTCGCGAGAGGTTTTTGACACACGTCGGCATGACATCAGAGCAAGGCGGCCCACCCTCGGACACATTTCTAACCGGCATGCATCTTGCGGTGATCACCGGTGATCGGTTCTGCGCAGAATTTGCTCATCTAAATGTTAAAATCATAAAATGTTTGATTTTGAAACACTAATACCATGATTTTATGCGTATAAATTATGTGTGAATATTCCAAAAGTCTCTGACAGTCTGACAATCTCTCTATGGGTTATGTGATTGTTATCATATTTATAAAAATATATAAAAACAAGTTTGTAATTAAAATAAAAATGATTGATACACATCCTTCGAATGGAAATAAATAACAAGTACTTTGGGTGTATTGTTCATTATGTTTATTTTCATATAAAGGCCAATTCACACCGCCACGACGACGGCCAACAAACGCCAACAAACTCGTCTGTTGGAGTTTGTTGGTTTGGTGTGATACCCCTGTTGGCGTTTGTTGGCCGTTGTTGGCGTTGGTCGGAGTTGGTTTTCACCCGACTGAACATGTTTAATCGGCGTTTGTCGGGTTGTGTGCGCGGTGTGAAAACAGTTTTCCAACAGACTGCAACCAACTCTGACGTAATCTGACCTGTTAACGAACCGTTGCCATGACGATGAGGGAAGTCCCCTACAAAGACAGCTATTTGATCGCGCCCGCGCCCGCGCCTCACGCACACACAACAAAGCACTGGAAACGTGACATCGCAGCTTGTTCGTTATAAAAAATAAAATACAGTTAAAAAAAAAAAAAAAAAAAAAAAATATATATATATATACAAAGGTACAATAGTCCATAGTGCAATCCGTGCCATTCAGCAGAGCAGCTGCTCCACTTCACCGAAAGAGAGAGGTAACGTTATAACCACCATGAGAGCAACGCAGGTTTACCTTCAGTTTCGTTTTTTAATCATTCGTTTTGACTTGTTTAGCTACATGGTTGTATATGCTTATGGGTCTCGTTAATAAAAAGGGTCGCGCTAAAAAAAAAGTTTAAAAACCGGTGTATACCAACCGCACCGCAATAGGTTACGATCAGATCGATGGCTACAGCGCTTCGGATTTCAGGTTAGTATTTTTGTTTTGCCTCAATACTTTAATACAATGAAAATGTATATGATACTATATTATTAATATAGTAAACTAACCTGACATATTGTTAACATGGTTTACTTGTGTAGTTGTGGAATTTTCCCAGTCAGACGTCACTCGTTGGTCGGTGTTTGTTGGGGCGGTGTGAACATGACAGTTTTTTCTCATAGAATTCTAAATCCAACGGCCAACTTGTTCGTTGGCGTTTGTCGGTCCGGTGTGAATTGGCCTTAAAAGCAACAGAACGTAAATTACATCCAGTTTATCAGCAACACAGCGCATGAGAGTGAATCCCGCGATATCCGCCTTTGATCTCGCAGGTGTCTGATGCACTATGAGAACGGAGAATTGTCCATCTTGCCTGCACTTTTTTCACTCCTCCCCTCACTGCAGCCGCCTACTCTCGGCTGAACTCAATAGTATCCAGCTGCAGACCCGCAGCACCACAGTTTCAGCGCAGTTTCAGAACCGCAGCCACAGAACGGAAGTGAGGGGCGGGGCTTATTTAACAGTCTTATTTGCGCGACCCATACATGTCATTTTCTTTTGTTAAATATAAGTTGTTTTTACATGGATTTTGATCGGATCGATGTCTACAGTATTTAACAACAATACTTTTAAATAAATTTTACTGTTCATATAGGCCTAATATGCATAAGATATCATGATGTACAAAGAGCACAATTTTAAAACAGCCTATGCTTAATGTCAATGAATGGATACAGTCGTGTATACTGCGAGGATATCGGCTACAACTATACGCCGTTTTTATTTTAAATTATTTCCTCCACGTTCCAAATAATAGTTAATGACACAGAGTTTGAGAAGATTTATTTATTTACGTTTTTTTTGTATTAATTCAATTAATAAATGTGCAACATTTGACTGTATATTTGATTGTATTATTTCCTTCATGTTCAAATTGTTAACAAATAATACTTAGATTATGTAACGTAGGCAATTTAATGTCAAATAAAATTAACCATTAAAAAAAAAAGCCTTGAACAAGTGAAACGTGTGTTTCTTTGTATGAAAACAAATAGGATATTTAAAAAACATTTCTAAAATAATGGGGTTAAAACATATTTAAACTGCTCATAATAAAATAAAAACAAGCAAAAAACAAATAATCATCTTTATTTAATATTAATATTATTAAAATTAATATTATTTAATATTTATTTAATATTAACACGATAAATATCTTTGACAAATGCAAAAAAATCTTTAATGATAAAATGTAAATGATTCAATAGCCTATAGCAGATAAACACTTATATATATATATATATATATAAATTCGTTCACCACATCATGACAGAAATATCATACACTCACCGTATACACCTTCTGTTGTTAAATCGCTTAAATGCATGTTTCACTTGTTCAAGGATATGCAATGATTAAATACATGTAGGCCTATATTTTGACATTAAATGCCCATACCTCCGTGTCTTTATTTGTCACAAGTTCACAACATGATACAGAAATATCACATATAGTCAAGGGAGACATTTTACTATATGGTTAAACATTAATATATTTTCAAAATTATATGGTTAAAAGTATTTGTTCACAGTTTATATATACAAATTAGTTCATGACGTAACAAAAAATAGTTTGTATTATCCATTAACATGGTAATTAAAACTCCTCTTTGTACATCATGATATCTTATGCATATTAGGCCTATATGAACAGAAAAATTACTTTATTTAAAAGTATTGTTGATAACCCTGTAAAACCCAAATATAGGAAAAAAATGAGCAATTTTTTTTACCTCTCAGATATTGTTTTAGGAGGCCTCTGATGTAGAAATTAAAGATTTTTCAATTTTTTTTTACATTTTAGTAAGTTTTTAGGGAAATGTTGTAATATTGCAACATTGGGCCTAGTTAGGAGCAGAATTTCTGTATTTTTACTCACTTTGTATGAACAGATATACAGAGCATTTAAGCATTAATTTGCAGGGCTGATTGCTTACTTTGCCCCATAACAGTATATTTCATGAGTAGCCTAATAATCACACAACGATCATATTTTTTTATGAATAGGCATTTATTAATAAAAATATTGGAAAAATTGTATTTATAAAACTTCTATCACTTTCAATGTGGTTTGAATGAAGTCTGTTTTTTGCAGCGATAGTCCCTAAGACAGTTCTTTTCATTTGAGAAGCACAGGCGCACATGCACTTGATACAGTGTATTTGTGTATCCATTATTGCAGTGTCTGCAGCATCCTCTCTTCGTCTTTAATGGGAAATGTGCAATCATGTCTTTGCATACATCCAGTGGGGAGTGGTCCGATGACATCTTGGCATTCTGAAATGGAAAAAGTAAAAATATAAATAAGTGAATAATACATATGGGTCTTATATTGTAGATAAACTGAAAGAATAGACAGGGTGGTAGACCATGTGTTGAGTGTAGAGATCTATATCCATCAAAGTATTATAATTTCAAAAATAAAATTCAAATGCTAATCAAAATTCCTCTACTACATTCAAACAATACTGTCTGGCTCACCTATGCTCTTTACTTATACTAAAGGAACACATGCATCCCCCCAGAGCACTTACAGGTTCAAGACCATTCACACCTGTCCCTGAACAATGCAACAGGCATCCCCCCCAAAAAATCCAAAACATTAAGAGCCTGATGCTATAAACTGCTACTTGGGCAACACTAATAAAAAAAATATCAGGATCATTTAGAAGTTAAAAAACAAATAAACTACAAAGATACAGGGAGTTTCAGATACTGCTCTAGATGATGGAGTTTCAAATTCCACATAAAATATATTCCTGTGTTTAATTATGGTCTAAACTAAACTAAGTACTAATTTAACAGAAAAGCACATTTAGAACTTAGTTCAAATGAATCATATAACAGTTTGAATTTCAATTTGTGACCATGTGAGAAGTGCAGTGTCCTTATATAATGTGTAAGGAGCTCAGGCTATTTTGACTACCACTCTGGCCCAACGTTGTAGAATTACAACATGCACTTAATCTCTAGATCAAATTAGAGTAATGTATTCCAAAAAACATGTATGTGTTTAGACACTGTAATAAACACACACACAAAAAAGTAAGGAATTTTACTTACTTGAATCTTGACGACATCCAGTCATGCAAAAAAGGAGATGAGCTCAACGCGAAGTTTGCAGGTAGAGTGAGTTCATGGCCAGGTGACCGTCCTATAAAAACTTCTTTTATCCAATAGCATTGTGAGGACAATCAATAGAACCCATTAACTATGTAAATGTGGTCTTGAGGAAAAAAAAACATTTGCAAGCCTTTTTTTTAAATAGCTGTGATGATAGTTGTGTAATTCTGCAACAGTGGGCTTTACAGGGTTAAATACTGTAGACATCGATCCGATGAATATAAATAAATAAATCAAAATACATATAAAAACAACTTATATTTAACAAAAGAAAATGACATGTATGGGTCGCGCAAATATGACTGTTTAAGCCCCGCCCCTCACTTCCGTTCTGTGGCTGCGGTTCTGAAACTGCGGTTCTGAAACTGTGGTGCTGCGGGTCTGCAGCTGGATATGTCTCGCTGAACTTCAGGCGAGGCTAGGCGCATCTCAAACAAGCCTAATAACTCCGGTCTTGCACGCGTGATATCGCGTTGTTTCCTTGTCACATCTCGCGTGTGTTTGGTTGTGAAACGTAGTTTGCATGCCAGACAGAGTTGTCGGCGATTCTTCCTATTGTAAAGTCATGCAGTGTGAAACCTTCTGTCGCCGATCCATCGTGCAGTTTGAACACAGCAGCGACTGAATGCTGGCCAAGATAGTCATGCAGTGTGAAAAGAACAATGACCCGACTACTTTAAAAATCGTGCAGTCTGAACTCGGCTTAAGACCAAATCACAAACAGTCCTAATCCACCCAAAGACACTGTACACCATTGAGGCAATAGCGATAGAGCCTTGGGTGCTGAACCTTTTCTTCATAAATGCAATACATTTTTATTTATAGATTTGAATCTACGATGAGAAAAACTTTAACAAATAAATAAATATTGTCTGATTACCTGTGGCAATGGTTTTCATGAGTTCACACAAATGATTGAATAGAGTAAAAAAAATATATATATAATAAGCATATTTGGTGTGCTGTCCAAGGGGATTGAGGGCTCCGAGCTTGGAATTTAGCCCAAACCCAAAGTTATCTCCGTATCCCCAGCCGAGAGTGAAGAGTGGGGTGGCGGAGGGATGCAGAAAAAGTAAAAAAAAAAGTCGAAGTAACCATAGGCGAGTCGGCTCTCTTCTGTGTATATATTCCTCCTCTCGAGCTGATTAGAAAAACTGTTCGAATGTGTTTCTCCCAAACTTTGTTTATAAAACATAATTTGTAGCTTGAATTCTACAATATCTTGAGATGCAGACATCCAAGAGGTGGACAATTAACTGTATATACTAATTTAATTAGTGACACTTAGCCTTCATTCTAAAACCTTAATGGCACCAATATGGCAACATTTTATTTTGACTATGGCAACATTTTTATTAAAAAATATTTATTTGAATAGGGCAACATTTGTATTTTAAAACCTTTATTTTAATATGGAAACATGACACCTCATTCTACAATATTTCTATGATTAAATCGCTGCTCCTCCCCCATCCCAATCACTGAGTGTATCATAGCAACGAGGTCAACCCTGCCCTTACTAGTGATGGGATTTATGCTCTTGAGGGATCCGGATCTTCGCGATCCGTTCCTTTTGGCTCTTTTTAAAATTTAGCAGTTTTAAGAAGCCAGCTTGGGGCATCTCAGTTTATCCTGGAAATAATCACTGGGAGGAATGATGAGGTGAATTTGTAGTCAAATAATTAAAACTCGGATATCACCACCAATATTGAGTTTGAATTATCTGAAATATTGATTATTACCTCATTTGTCATGTGTGGACTATATTCCATAGGGTTGCACAAATCCCTCTGCTTAGACAGTGATCACTATTTTGGATTTACCTTTAGTACAAAGTGTGTGTGTGTGTGTGTGTGTGTAAAGCTACGTTGACTTATGTTTCATACAATACCTACTCACAAATAAACATCAAAAACAAAGCCGGCTGCAATGAATTTCTGTGCAAAACAGCTTTACTACAAACACTTCCACACAAGAACATTGTTATCACACAGAACATTTTGATAGAAAACAAAAATATTTAAGTAGATAAAATTAGAAAATAAATGGAAATGTCTACATACTACTACTATTACTGTAAACTTGCAAATAGGACATCAGCCCCTCAAGTCAATGAACAATAAACAAAGTGGGCTGCAATGAATGTCTGTGCAAAACAGCTTTTAGTGAAAAATTCAATACAAGAACAGTATCACAAAAGAACATTTTTAATGTTTTTAAAAGAACAAGTTTTACATGAACACAAAATGCAATGTAATAAATGCAAGCAGTTCACAAACGCAGGGTTTTTTTTCCACTGGGTACCACGTGAAGGATGCGTGCACAACTAATACTAATATCATCACGCTATAAAGGGTTGGCCTGCGCTGGGTGCGCCCCTCCCCCTATAACTGTTCTGTCTCGCGGAGGAGCTCATTTGTGTGCATCTGTGTGAAACACGCATAGGAAAAAAGAACGACAGAAAGAACGGCTCCCCTCCAGCCGCGACTTGGCTCCCATCGTTCATGTTTATGAGCCGTTCAAAAGAATCGGTTCGTTCGCGAACGTCACAACTCTAGCCCTTACTCTTAGCTTAGGCTTCAGTCTATCCTTGGTAAAAGTTTGTCTCAGCAGCTTTGTGAATAGGTTTTAAGAGAAAACTCTTAGCTAAAAACTTTTACTGCTTTTTAGGAGAACTCTTAGTGGTAAGATAAAATGTTTTGTGAATACGGCCCCTGATCTTTATTTACCTTTGCATTGCATAGAGGAGATGTCCAAACTGTGTGTGCACTTCCTTCATGAGGTGAGGCGGATTAATGAGGTTTGACTGACAGTTTGAGGATCCAATGGAGTTAGGAGGTTTTGTCACAAGCTCTTTAAAATCCATTCATTCATTTAACGAATGAATCCAATATTCATTCGTTAAATATTTGTAAAACCCACATACAAGCGTAAATGGTGACCTATAGTTTTTTTTTTTTTTTTTTTTAATAACTAGTGCTTTATGTTTGACTGAACTGTACAATTGTGCTTATTTGTTGTTCAATAAATATTATTTTATATAAATATGTCCATTAGTAAGTAATATGGATTGAGTGAAAGTTACATTAATACGCCTTTAGATGGCGGCAACACTTTACAGGAGAATGAGTCAGTGAGTCACAATAGACTTTTAAATTGAAAGGAACTTTTGCAAAGGAAGTTGTTTTAGCGCTGTGGTGTTATGGATGTTATGGAAAATTTCCAAAGCTGTAAAAAAAGGACAAATACAAGATCGCTTTCCTCAGCGGATATTCAAACAGACTTTTATAATGGATATAATATTATGGAGATCGACTTGAAGAATGAATGTAATGCAATATATCAGACACAGGTAATAGCCTACTCTCTCAGGCGATCTCTCTCTCTCTCTCTCTCTCTCTCTCTCTCTCTAATACTGTACAAAATTCAATGCGTTTCAATGAAGCGACTCAGCGTTCCTTCGTTTACTAGTTCTAAAGTGACGTTTTAGAGTTAGTAACGGAGGCTTGGTCCAACTGACAACTTGAGATTTGAAACGTTCCTTCGTTACTAGTTCTGAAGTGACGTTTTAGAATTAACGTAGTAATGGAGGCTTGGTCCAACTGACAACTTGAGATTTGAATCTGTGGCGGAAAGAAGTAGTGCTGCAGAAAAGAGGGTTTTAAAGACACTCCGTTGTTGTTCTTATTTGTTTACACACTCGTGTCGTCGAACTGTTGTATAAACGCAATATCACACTCATAGCCGTGCGATATGGCTGTATATCAGCCCCAGGACTGTGTCTGGGACAAAGGTACATGCAGTTAAATACAATCTAATATTATATGATTTTCATATAACAAAATAAAAAATGTGCTTGAAACTTTTCAAATCAGGAGATGAATCTCATTGGAGGTTTCTGATGTTAATACATTGTTCCATCTGAATCTGTTAGTCAGCTGTTGCAGAAACTCCAAGTTGTTCACCTGAGCATGAAATAGTTGTACAAAGAAATAACAAATACTGACAGTTTATTAGTTTGTGCTGAGTGACATTACAATGAAATTCTCTGTCATGTATTATATGCCATACTGTATATATGTTGTGTTGTCGCATGCTTTATTCATTAATATTTGTGTGCCGAGTGTGAGAAACTCGTAAGGGATTTTCAAAGCACTGTGAATATTGCAGGCACTTTGGCAAACTCATATATGTGTCTGGGAAAGTTTGTCTCTGGAATATCTGGCCTAACTTTAGAGGGATTGTATTTTCTCCCAAGTCATAAACAACTGGGTGGTGGGATTTTGAATCCAGTGGCCTGGACATGCATGTGATCTCTTTTAGACTGTAAGTTTTAGATTGACCATATTCACATATCCAGATTTTTTCATATAAAACATATACTGGAAGTGAGTAAGACACTTAAATGAGCAGTTCAGATTTTATTAAACTCTTAAAGTTTATGACAGTCTGCTATTAACTTTACTATCAAGCTGTTGGTGTGAGAAAATAATTCAGATGCCATTACATTAAAAGGTCAAAATAAATGTCACACAAGTGTTTAGCTCTGATTTCCATAATTATGAAAATATGAAGTATTTTATAGTTTTCCATTCAAAGAATTTATTCTTCCAAGAAGGGGATATAAGACCAGAGGCCTCATTTATAAAATGAGTGTACGCACAAATTTGATCTTAGAGTGTGTGTACGCTAAAATACGCTGACGTTCAAATTTATTAAAACTGTCTTTGCTGTGGAAAAGCATTAAGCGCCATGTCAGGGTCTAAGCAGACGTATGCACTTTTCCTTGTGGCAGAGAGTCTGAGTAGGCTACTGCAGGTATTTGGAAAGTCATTCTTGCCCGCTCGCAATTCTCAAGTAATCAAATTTTGACATTGACTGGTGCTCTGTTATATGTTATTGACTTTACCTATGTGGAAGAGAGGCGTGTACACGTTTTTTTGTGCGTACATTCGTTCTCTGAATCACACACATTCATACATAAGGAAGTTTTTGGTATTTTTTTTTTAGCCAATCTTTTATAGCCAAAGCAGTTTGAAAGGGAATAGACCTATATTTTATCAATGGCTATTTCTCTACCCAGCTTTTAAAAATAGCAGGAGTACCTAAAAGTAACATACATTCACAAACAGACATAAGTCACTTCAAACTGACAGAGATATACTATTAGACTGATTTGTATGGAAGCCCATTTCAACCACATGAGAAAAAAAAAAAATCATGCTTTGGTAAATCATAATTATATGAGATTAAAAAGTCAAAATAATAAGATACGAAGTCAAAATTATGACATAAAATGACAGACTTATTAGACAAAAAGTCATGATTATAAGTTGAAATGTTGAGAAAAAGCCTTTTATCCTTATAAAAAGATACTATTTTTATCTTTATATATAATTTTGGCTTTTATGTCATAATTGAATTTTTAATCTCATAATTTTAACTCTTTTACGTCACGAATCCTACTTTTTATCTCAGTTATCAATTAGTATCTCATAATTTCAATTTTTTTATGTCATAGTTATGATTTTCAAAAGCATTTTTTTTTCTTATGTGGTGGAAATGGGCTTCCATAGATTTACTTTTACATACGAATTTAGCAGATATAGACAGAGCCTTATAGAAATTAATAGTGTTCGGTCTGAGAGACATGTAGGCTGATTTGGATCGCAGTCCATGGTGAGTTTGTCAGTAATGCATTATTGTCTGCACCAACAACTAAAGAAGAAAAAATAAAGAATAGCACTTAATAATTGCACACATTTTTTTTAAGCATGGTGTCCTTTGTCCACCAGTTGAGCTGTTATATCTTAGAAGATGCTAAAATGCTTAATTAAATATCAGAACTAGAGCAGCTCCTCTGGGCATCCAGTGATCTTATGCACTCCAACAGTGATGCTGGCACTGGCACCAAACAGGACATCTGCATTCAGACAAGCATGACAAAACAGCACACAACAGGCCACTTTTCTGATATGATATGACCTGATATGAATTTGTTTCTCTGTTTAGCGGTGTGAGGAAGATGATTATGATTCAGTCTGAGTTTTCTTGTCTCAGATGAATCTGACCATAGAGTGATGTTTAGTTTATTGGGAGAATAGAGTGTTCTTAGTGCATAGATAGTTGTGGCCACATGGAGATAAAACAGAAGTAGAAAACTTGAGAGGGTGAAGGTGTCTTTCAAATAAGTACATATAAAATGAGAAAAAATTTATGTTAAGCATCCAATCATGGAAAGTCAGACGTAAAGGTCCAAAATAACACCTAACTTTACAAAACACTTCACAAAAAATAGTCATAAGTGAATAACGGCCTTTAAAATGACTTAAAATACATACAACAATGAGGCAATAATAATTGGTTCAAAGAAAGCATCAAAAGCAAGTAATTTTATGATTTTACTGAATAAGCTGTTAAAATACATAATACATAGATTTACGGATTATAACAAATGCCGGCATCGGCAGGACAGTCATGGCCTAATGGTTTGAAAGTCAGGCTGGTAACCCGAAGGTTGCAAGTTTGTTTCTCAATAACGGCAGGAAATGACTGAGGTGCCCTTGAGCAAGGCACCTAACCCCTAATCGTTCCCCAGGCACCACAGCAAAAATGGCTGGCCACTGCTCTGGGTGTGTGTCCACAGTTTGCAGTGTTGGGTGTATGTGTCCACAGTTTACAGTGTGTGTGTATTCACTACTCACTAATGTGTGGGCACTAACTGGATGGGTTAAATGCAGAGGACAAATTCCAAGTATGGGTTACCATTCTTGGCCTTGATATGTCACTTTTTTGCAAACTCAGAGCGGGGGGTTTAAACTTTGATTTATTCTCCTGTGTTAGCATTGGTTTACAAATGATAGCACTATATGCTATATTATGATTTTTAAATTGTTTTTAATATATCATGCAGCCTTAGCAAATGGTCTAATAATGCGGTTTCGAGTATCGATACATCTGCCCTTTTCAAGGAACACAAGAACACGCAGCAATCTCAGACAACTTCATGCATAGATATTTTATCCAATCCGCAAATTCGTATGAAGAACCAAATTAGCCATAATTCAGTTATCATGATTAGAAGATCTGGCATCTGTCAAATAATTTTAGATGTATTAAACGAGGTATGAAGAACAGACCCCAGGGCATAGTTATCCATCAATTATGATCATTTCCACCCAGCCACAAACATGAGGTGGGGGCAGATGCTGGAATAGCGTGTCACATGTGCTTAATGCGTTCACCTTAAAATGCATTTTTTGTTTAAATTTCTGTTTATGTTAATATAGAATGAAAGATGGCCCTGCACAAACTAAGTAGGTACTCTGTGGATAGAGAGCAGCGGTACTGCAACACCTTGTGAATGTGCATGTTATTTTTGGCCCATATTCAGTCAGCTTTTTATCCAGTAATTTGCTTTCTTTTATAATCACTGATATCTAATAAAGTGCATTTCTGTTAGCACTGTTGCCATTGCTCTGGCCAAATCTTTGTCCAGAGCACTGAATTTGGCTGTTCCACCCAACTGAAAAATTCATTATAAAGTAAAATGGTGTTTCATAACTCTTCTGTGCTAATAAGTGCACCCTGGGTACCATGTCACTTTTACCATCTGCAGAATGTTTGCTGTGGGTTTGGCCGACCTGCCTCACAGTCTGGATGCCCTCAGCCTTCCATTACTTTTCTAACACTATAAAATATAATTGTTAGGTTACAAATGAATGGTTTCCTTTGTATTATTTACATAATTTGTATTTCAAACCTCAAATCTTTTACTAGAATTTGATGGGTAGATATACATGTGTTGACTACAGAAGATAAATCTAGAAATTTAACACACTAAATTCAAATCTAAAAGATTTATAATCTGACCTTTTCCTCCAGCTCTGAAACGCTCATTTGAAGTAGAGGATGTGGACTCCTCCTCGCACTCTTCATCACCTCACACACGCCGAGCACCATCCAATGTTCAGCGTTCAGCCATGTCTCCGACCAGTGGACGGTATTACGAACTGGGCTCCAATGGTACCAAGCCCTCAGACACCTCGAGGCCCAAGGCAAGAACCCCTGAACCTGTGTCACGTAGGACAGAGCTAGGCTTTGACATCTCATCCAACAACAATGGCAAAGCTATTGAAGGCTCTCCCAGGTATAAACTAATACATGTTTAGTTGCAATTTTCATGTCACTGTCAGTTACTAGATTTTTTGGGGTTTGGGGGGAAGACCAACATTGTCTTGTGTGGTATTGTCTAGCAATTCCAGTTGTGTGGTCTTGCTGTGAGCACTTTTGGTAACAATGAGAGCTGAATGAGCAAGCTTTGTGGTTCACAGACAGAATAAAATAAGACAAGGTAGACACTTCGCAGACTGCTTTTAATAATGCTAAAAAGTCAGAACATGGAAGAGTAAAAATGCAAAAGTGTTCTCTGGATTTACAGCATCAAAGACAAAGAAAACCTGTTCTTTGATATGTTCTTTGGATTAAAATATGCATTATACAGCAGTCAGTTTATTTTTGTGTGTTTTAAGTGAGCCATTGTATCATTCACTCAATCAATTAGTGAATGATTTGTGAATAACTTGTGAACGATTCAATCAATCAATTAATCAAACCTTCATTCATGAACAAAATAACACTATTGTGGGTGTTGCTCTGAGACATGTAACTTGTTCCTGGTTTGGTTTTGTACAGAACTTGTAAGTGAAGCAAAAACATAAAAAATAACTGCAAATATTGTGTCTAAAACTTTAATATTTTAAATTAATATAAGTAATAAACACTTTGTGGCAATCTCCTTTGTACATTTTGTACAATTTGCTCATGCTCTCCCGAAGGCTTGGTTTAGGAGTGGACCTTCATGGTTTTACCTACAAATCATACATTTTTGGATGAAGTCATATGACATTACTAACTTGTATAACACTTCTGAACTCACATTGAACAGTTTTAGAAACTTGAGATTACTATTTGAGTGACTTAGATTTTGAACACCAGTTTTTCAGTTTGTTTCTGCTCGGCCAATGAAAATAGTGCTGGACAAGTGAACAGTGAAAAAGTGATACAAATAGTCCTAGTGCTGTTAGATGAAATATGAGGACACTTGTCCAATCAGATCAGAAGACCAGAACTAACAGTTGTATAATGCAGAGTATGTAATGCTTAACTAAAAGATAAAATGTTATTATGTCCTAGTCCTGGCACGGCTCGGTTTGGGCTGAAGAGACCAGATGTCTTGGGCCACAGTAAGACCCCTGAGATGCAGAAGCACTCAGTCACTTTCAGCAAGACACTGGAGACCATTGCCCCCATCACACGTGCAGCATCTACCATTGTTCCTCATGCCAGTGCTAAACTCCCAGAGACCACCTTTAGAAAGAGTGAGCCACCAAGCCCTGGGGATGGATCGGCAAGAAAGCATGAAATTGGTGTCACCAAAACAACAGACACCAGAGGTCATGACAATCTCCACCATCCACTGGTTACAACAAGGTGTCCATCGCCAAATCATGTCGGACGGAAATCTCCTAGTTCTGACGGGCATAGTAAGTACAGTCCAATTATATTAATGTTTTGGTCACAGTTTACAGTATATTGGCTGTCTTTAACTACAATCTACTTACTTCAAAAAAAAAAAAAAAAAAAAAAAAAAAAAAAAAAAGTTGCAGTGTACTTATTGTATTCATGTTGTATTGCAAAAAAATTCCATTGAGGTGGGACATGGGCAAGTTTAGAGATTGGTTTCATGGTATGATTAGGTTTAAGGCTGGATTAAGAGGTAGGGGTAGATGTAGTTAGAGAAATTAATTACTGATGTAATTATATGCAGGCTTTTTTAAAAATATAAGTACAATGTAAGTACATGTATAGAATGAAGCTTTAAGATAACCACACAGCTAGACAGTTGTCTTCTCATATTATATTATTATTATTATTATTATTATTATTTAAATATTTACAAGCAAATTCAATGTTTTTGAACCAGCAGTGGCGCACATATTTCATTAGTGTTCTTTTCTTTGGTGGTCTGTCCCAAGGTGCCCTTGGTCTATGGTTGGATCCTATTATCTTTAACCTCATCTCTTGCTTTAAAGGGTGTTCAAACACTGTGTGAAACATAAGTGTCTGTCATTATTGTTATTGAGGGTAGTTCTTCCAGTCTTCTGCTTCATGTGATTTCGAATTTCTGTGCTTCATCCCCCTTAGCCTGAGCTCCAAAACTTTCTATTCTGTGTTTGATCTCAGCTGGATACTGAACTTACACTGACTCTGACATCCTGAATGGGCCATTGAGTTTTGGCCCTTTACTGTCCATGAGAAATTAGCAAGATGCAAATGAGCCATGAGTGGAAGAAAGCTGCAAGGCAGCCACAGGCTTCTTACTCTGTCTGGACTGGAGCCTTTCAGTCCAGCTGTGCTTCAGACAGCCTTCATACTGAGACATAAACATACTGTGGTAACTCAGGATCACAAAGGACCTGAGGTAGAGGAGAACTGTGCTGAATGAGAGGGAAAGTGGTCATATTTAAGTCAGTGCAGCTGTGGAGTATCTGAAAACTTTAATGGCATTTGTAGCCAAAACTATAAAAAACATCCAGAGGCTGTTTATGCCCAGACTTCATTTAAAGTTCAAAACTGTTATAATGAAGGTCGTTTATTTAAGGAGCATTAAATGTGATGGATATGCTGTCAGTTTTATTTATATTTTGGTAAAATGAAGGAGGAGTGCTTTCTCTTTTATTCCAAATTTATAAGCACTTTTATGAAAGGTGGAACTATGGCTAAAGGTGGAACCTTATGGCTTAGTAGAGGTTACAACAGGTGTACAACCTACAATCAACTTACCATGTCTGACTATGATGTAATTTGCAGTCTGAAATTTTCTCTGCCTTTGTGGTTGTGAGATAGTTATGATGTTCTAGGAGCTTACGTCACATTTAGGTCATTTAGTAATAATGTTAAGGAAACTGTACATATACATAACCTACATATATTCAGTTTTCTTCCACAGTTTATGCCATTCTGCTTTTATTGACCTGATATAAACGTAGAATATTTTCATAATGCAAAGCCTTACACTCCTACCAATATGTCTCAAAAACCTTTTATTTAATTTTTATTTTGAAACATGTTAGATAGTTGACATTAAAGAGTTAGTTCAACCCAAATGAAAATTCTGTCATTAATTACTCACCCTCATGTCGTTCCAAACCTGGAAACTCATGCGTAACCAGTGAGGTTTATTCTGGTGTTGTTAGGCAGCACATTTGAGCTTCCAGAAGAGGTTTGTTCTTGTGCGTCATTCAGGTTAGGTTGAGCTTCTGCTTATGTTTGCCGATCAGTGTTTATATGCGAATAAAAGCCTAAATTAAATCTGTTCATTATAAAAAGCGGTCAAGTCTCGCACTAAAGTTAGACTAAACTGCTTGACTCATAAGGATTAGTTTTCCGATCTCTTTATGAACTTTTTGAAGCTTCAAAGTTTCAGTTGCGAAGACAGTCAGTGGAAGGAAATCTGACAGCATTCTGTCATCAAAAAGATCTTCATTTGTCTTCTGAATAATTAATGACAGTTTTCATTTTGGGGTGAACTAACTCTTTAATCATGGTAGGCACCATATATATATATATATATATATATATATATATTTTTTTTTTTTTTTTTTTTTTTACGAAAACAAGCCTATGAGGGATATACCTACAGTCTATTAAATGCATGCTCTCTATATCAAAGGGATGCACTGTATAAAGGTTCTTTTTGCCTACTGAAAGTCTTTTGGAAACATGTTTTGTCAGCTGAACAACAGTACAATCCATTGAACACATTGTACTTCCCTCACAGCCTTGTTTTCATTCCTGTCAAAAATTAAATATGGCACCACCCTGACTAAGGTCTTTTGTATCACCCCTCCAATCACAAAACATTTTTTTTAGAGTTCCAAAGCTTGCAATCCATGCATATGGATTATGCAAGCCAGCAGTTTCTACAGACACTGTAAGAGCAGTCATCCATTTGAATAAAGTAAAGGGTGGAATATTTGTCAGTACTGCCTGTGAAAATGCATTCTGGTCTGTCTAGGAATTGCCTAATGGTTAATATTTGAAATGATAACACAAAAGTTGCTGATTCAAATTTTCAAATGTGCATAGTAAATTGTGTATAGTAAACTGTAAAGCACATTGAAAAGAGAATGTCTGCTAGCAACGTAAACCTGCCATTCAGAAGTCAAATTGTGCATGTGGAAGATCAAGTGATGGACATGTGAAAGGGTAAAGGGTATAGTTAAAACAGCTTCTCACACATTTGGGTTTGATTAAAGTCATCCAAACTCCACCTTCTCACCCCTTAATATAGCACATGCACAACAACAAACACCACTGCATATGCATACCTTTTAAACAAGTCACACATGTACATCACAACCAGGTACACAACCAAACACTGATAAAACACACACAAGAAATGGCACACATCACACATGTGGAAGCTTTCTGGGCCAGCGGAGTTCCTGTAAATGCTAAAAAATAGAGGAAAGAGCGGCTGGAGCCAAGAATGATCTAATGCCTAAACAGATGCACTGTGTGTGTGTGTGTGTGTGTGTGTGTGGTGTGTGTGTGTGTGTGTGTGTGTGTGTGTGTGTGTGTGTGTGTGCGTGCGTGTGCGTGCGTGTGTGTTTGTATAGGCTGTATGGTTTATGAGGACACAAATGTATATAATGACATATGTATTGTAATGTAAACATGGTTTACTAGGACACTTTCTGTGTCCTTGTATACCAAATGGCTTAAAAAACATATTAAACAGTATTTAACGTTTTAGGGTTTAGGGGTAGGGTTAGTGTAGGGGGATAGAATATACAGTTTGTACATAATAAAAACTATTATGCCCATGTAGAGCCCCCATAAAACCACATATTCAAGTATGCATGTGTGTAGGGCTGGGGGATATATCGCATGTGATTGTCATGCGCATTTTGTCAGTAAAGCCGGTTCCCTGATTACCGCTAAATCGCCATCACCTGCTTTCAAATGGAGCGGCATTTAATAGACAGAGCTGTAGTTCACTGACTAGCCACGCAATATCGCGTTCATTATCGAAGGCGATACATCTGCGATATGAACGCGATATTGCATGCTTGTCAGTGAACTAGTCTCTATTAAATGCCGCTCCATTTGAAAGCAGGTGATGGCGATAGCGGTAGTCAGGGAATTACTGACAAAATGTGCGTGACAATCACATGCGATATATCCCCCAGCCCTACATGTGTGTATTTATACCATGTGTATATTTTGCATGCTAAAGGTGTATTAGTAAAAATTAGACTGACTTCTAATCACCTAAAACCAGTTTTACTTTCTATAATAACTGGAGAAAGCTTTTAGCGTTCCAAATCGGAGATGCTTGGCTTGCGCAGAACCCCGAAGCACACAATTTGTAAATCTACCATCTTTATGCTTTATAGGTTGATTTGTTTCTTTTCTATCCCACTACTCCCTATTACTCTGTGTGTTATGCTGTTTAGCATCTGTTAGTTCTGGTACTGTCACATGTCCTATTGAAGTCATTATCAACTTATACTGGTGCTGACTTGCCCTCAGGCACTGCACTATGGCACAAATCCCTCTTGATACATGCAAAACACACAAACATAGCATACATTTCCTAAATTCAATCAAAGCAGGTAAGCAAACATGACACTGTATGAGTTCTTGAAACTAGCATACATATTTAGCTTCTAAAAATTTTAATGAATCTTAAAACTAAGCAAATGTGGTTAAGTTAAAAGTTAAGTTTGGCTTTTTATTAATTAGATTTTAGAAAAAAACTAGTCAACTCAGCTTGTTTTGTTTTTGTTTGTATCTAGGATAAAATAATTACAAGATAATACATAATAAAGGAATATTTTAATAAAACTTAAAAGCATAGTTCACCCATGTCCACAAGAAATGATAAATTATGAAAAAAAAAAAAAAAAAATCATAAAAAAAGTATCATAGCTTATTAAGAAAATATTTTTTTCCATTCTGCACTAGCCCACCCTCAGACACCATCTATGAATGTGAAGATAGCATCACTGGCACAGAAATGTTACTAATTTAGTGCTCATGGGTTCTCTTGTTCTGATCTGCCCTCCGTGGGACATAATTCATATAATTGTTGTTTTTAAACTTCTTATCTCTGTTATTCTACACCATTTAATTGTAACCATGTAAAACATGATTGAATGGTTCATGTGAAACAATTATCTTGCATTAGGTTCACATTATTTAATTTCATTTTTTAATTGGGGCTTGTGTATTCACTTATCCACAAAGGAGTTACTTTTAAGTAAAATGACAGTACTAACAGCTGTATATTTTGTAGTTGGCCCTATACAACTATATAGCTATATAGTATACTACTATATAGTATACACAATACAGTAAAGCTGGGAAGGCAACATCTAACTATAGTTTTGAGTGTGACAGATTAGGTTCCTTCCTGTTCATTCAGTTTTTTGGGAGCAGGAAGTGACCTCACACCAGCTTGTCTCACGTCCTTCCTTCCAATTGTTTCCCCTAGATCTGACATTTAAGAGCCTGTGAACATGTAGTATATTTTGTAGTTTTTGTAGTATATTCTGATTTGCTTTATTTTGATTTTCTATAAAACCTCAGATCAGATCAGCTTAAATCCAGAAATGCTCAAACAACTCTTTTTTTAGGTAGCTACTGTTTAAGCAACTGACTATCCCCTGTTTTATTCTTTAAATTTAGTTGTAATTTGGTTTTCTAATTTATTCCTGACCTTGGTTCATCCAGATCCCTGGGTCCCTCCTCCTAAAGATCATGTGACTCATCCTTATTGCAGAGGTTTACTTTAAAATCTTTTCTCTTGGGTCTGTAACACTGAAGTAGAGCTGTGTCTTCTGCCTCAGTGAGGTCATACCCAGACCACCCGTCCAAACATGTTATCCATGCACAAGAGAGAGGGGCTGTCAAAATGGTGATAAATTGATTTTTATCAACTAAGCGCCTCCTGCTGGTGCATTATGTCTATGGAAAGATATCATAAAACATGGAAACCCAACAACCTCCCTCTCTTCTCACCAGCTAAATCTGAGATAGAGAGTGGGTGTCTGAGATTTGGGAGTAGAAATAAGATACAAAGATTTTTTCATTGTTTTTTCTTGTGTTTCTGTTGTACTCAGTTTAGTGAAGGAGCTGTGGATTAACGGTAATGTGAAAGATGTTTTGTGTGCCAAATTCATTTTTAACATAAGATAGATGTGAGCAAGGACAAGTAGAGAAGAAGAAGAAGAAGCGAAATCCTGCTCACAGAAGTCATACTATACAGACAGCAGATACCACTACTAGCAGTCACATCCAACATATATATATATATATATATATATTATATATATATATATATATATATATAACAGTAATCTTTTATTATAAATATATAATCAGTCAGTTTACTCAGTCATTGATTATAAATATATACTTAATCTGTATAAAAAGGTCTTGATTATGAAGGATACAACATATCCTTTTAATCATGAAATTCAGGAGGACATTACAGGATACCAAAGACCCGAAAATTCTTTTCTTTACAGATAATGTTTTTATGGACATCTTACTGAATTAAGGGCAGTTCACACAAAGAATTATAACTATAACGATAAGTATATCTATAAAGTTTATTAATTGTTCTAATTCTGTGAGAATAGAGTAATCCACATCACAGCTATAACGATAAAGACACAGAGGAACGATAGCACTCAAATTACTTTCAGAATGATGATTTCCAGCTAATAAATTATAAAATATATTGACAATATTCCAATCAGATTCCACATAACTTTGAAGAGCTTGAGCATGGAACGTAGTTAGGCCTTAAAGAGTCGTCATGTTGAGGCTTCCATTCTTAGAGCTCAGCTAGGCATTGGTACTGAGTGTCAGGTTCTCTGTGAACCTCCTTGGTACTCCTGTGTTGGGAACATTGCTTGGCCTCCTCTCACTATAGAGAGTCGTTTTGTTAGAGGCTTCTGCTGCCCCGAGCTCTGCGGGGATAGCAATATCAAATAGCTATCCTTGGTAAGCTGTCCTGAGTGTTGGATGTAGCTAGGCCTCGTCTCACTTTAGAGAATCGTCATGTTGAAGCCTCCGTCCTCAGAGCTAGACCAGGTGGTAGTACTGAGTCGTTAGGCTCCCTCTGAGCCTTTTTGGTTACTGCCTGTACTATGGAGCATTGTTAGAGGCCTCCTCTCACTAGAGAGAGTTATCTTATTGAGGCTTCCGCTCCTCAAAGCTCTGCTAGGATAGCAGTTTTTGAGTTGTAGGCTCCCTGTGAGCCGCCTTAAAAGATATCCTGAGTGTGGGGTGTTGTTAGGTCTCCTCTCATTTTAGAGAGTTGTCATACTGAGGCCTCCACTCCTAGAGCTCGGCTTGGTTGTTTGCCAAGTGGTTGGGCTCTTTGTGAGCCTCTTTGGCTGCTGCAAGTGTTGCTAGGCATCCTCTCACTAGAGGGTGTTTCTATTGAGGCCTCTGCTCCCCAGAGCTCCGCTGGGATAGCAATTTGTGAGTTGTAGCCTGTAGCCACTCCTAGAGCTCTGCTAGGTGGTAAGGTAGAATGCTAGGTTGTTAGGCTCTCTGGGAGTCTTCTTGGCTACTGACCTCAGTGTGGAATGTTGCTAGGCCTTCTCTCATTATGAGTCTCGTTGTTTTGAGGCCTCCACACTGCGGAGCATTGCGGGCCAGTTAGACTGAGTTTATGGCTCTTTCTGAGCTTTCTGAGGAAGGAGTCAAGATGGCGCAGCGGATGGCCGCCTCGGTTTGTAGCGTCTTGGTACTTTTGTTATTTTTGTTTGTTTGTCCTGTTTTGAGTAACTTTTTTTCCGATCAGCTTTACTAGGGACAAACTCCTAGATATCAGAATCAACACACCAAATAACTTTTTGCCAACTTTTGAACATTCAGATTTTTTACTGGACATTCTAGTTGGAGGATCTGCGATCATATACAAGCGCTCCAAACAATGCAAATGAGGGAAACGCGCTTGTGAAATTCCGTCAGCGCAGGTTTAGGACTCCACTGCCGAGTATTCATCTGGCGAATCTCCGCTCCCTAGCAAATAAAACAGACGAACTGCTTCTCACGCGCATGAACAAGGACTTTTCAAACTCTGCTGCACTTTGCTTCAAGGAAACCTGGCTGAAAGGAGCCATCCCGAACAGCGTGCTTCATCTGCCGGGCTTCCAGCTGTTCAGAGCGGATCGCGTCACCGAGTCTTCGGGGAAAACGAAAGGCAGTGGATTATGTTTTTATGTCAACGAAGGCTGGTGTACAGACGTGACAGTGTTAAAGGAGATGTGCTGCCCTGATTTGGAGGCTCTCTTCATTAACTGTAAGCCTTTTTATTCACTGCAGGAGTTTTCTTCGTTTATTCTGGTGAGTGTTTACATTCCTCCTGATGTGTGCGTGAGCGCGGCGCTAGAACAGCTGGTTGATCAGATCACACACACAGAGCAGTGTTACCCAAACTCTTTCATTATCATTCTTTGTGATTTCAATAAAGCTAATCTCACCAGTGAACTGCCTAAATACAGACAGCACATCACATGCCCCACCAGGGACAGCAACATACTGGACCATTGCTTCACTGCTTTAAAGGATGCATACCACTCTGTCCCCAGAGCGGCTTTGGGACTGTCTGATCACTGTTTGGTTCATCTTGTACCAGCCTACAAGCAGAAACTGAAATCTGCTAAGCCTGTTGTAAGAACTGTAAAGAAATGAACCAGCGAAACAGAGTGGCCTCTACAAGCCTGTTTCGACTGCACTGGTTGGAGTGTTTTTGAGGCTGCAGCCACTGATCTGGATGAGCTCACTGACACCGTGACATCCTACATCAGTTTCTGGGAGGACATGTGTGTTCCCACCAGGACTTATTTAACATATAACAATGACAAACCTTGGTTTACTGCAAAGCTCAGACAGCTTTGCCAGGCCAAAGAGGATGCCTACAGGAGCGGGGACAAAGTCTTGTACAAACAGGCCAAATACACACTGAATAAGGAGATCAGTGTAGCAAAGAGAAGCTATGCTAAGAAGCTAGAACACCAGCTTTCAGCTACTGACCCAGCATCAGTGTGGAAGGGCCTGAAAACCATCACCAGCTACAAGACCCCATCCCCCAGCACTGTGGAGAACCAACATTTGGCCAACGAGCTGAATTCATTTTACTGCAGGTTTGAAAGACCTGGTCTCACACCCCACACCCACTCTGACCGGCTCACCGCACAGCCATCAACACCCTCACCCCTCTCCCTCCCCCTCCTGCTTCTCAACCTGCACTTCAGATCAGTGAGAAGGATGTATGCAGAGTCTTCAGGAAACAGAAGATAAGGAAAGCCAAAGGCCCAGACGGTGTTTCACCAACCTGTCTCAAAGCCTGTGCTGTCCAGCTGTCATCCATCTTCACACTGATCTTCAACAGATCACTGGAGCTGTGTGAAGTCCCCTCCTTCTTCAGATGCTCCACCATCATCCCTGTACCCAAGAAACCAAAAATCACAGGACTAAATGACTATAGACCTGTTGCTTTGACATCTGTGGTCATGAAGTCATTTGAGAGACTGGTTCTGGCCTACCTGAAGGACATCACTGGACCCCTGCTGGACCCCCTGCAGTTTGCTTATCGAGCAAACAGGTCTGTGGATGATGCAGTCAATATGGGACTGCATTATATCCTACAACATCTGGACAAACCAGGAACTTATGCAAGGATCCTGTTTGTGGACTTCAGTTTGGCTTTCAACACCATAATCCCAGATACCCTCCTGAATAAACTGACCCAGCTCTCTGTACCCACCTCCATCTGTCAGTGGATCACCAGCTTCCTGACAGACAGGCAGTAGCTAGTGAGGCTGGGAAAACTCACATCCAACACCCGCACCATCAGCACTGGAGCTCCTCAGGGCTGTGTTCTCTACCCACTGCTCTTCTACCTCTACACAAATGACTGCACCTCTAAAGACCCCTCTGTCAAGCTCCTGAAGTTCGCAGACAACACCACAGTCATCGGCCTTATCCGGGACAGAGACGAGTCTGCTTACAGACTGGAGGTTGAACAGCTGGCTGTCTGGTGCAGTCACAATAACCTGGAGCTGAACACGCTCAAAACAGTGGAGATGATAGTGGACTTTAGGAGAAACCCATCTGCACTTCCCCCACTCAGCATCATGAACAGCACTGTGGAGGCAGTGGAGTCATTCAGGTTCCTGGGCGCCACCATCTCTCAGGACCTGAAGTTGGACAATCACATTGACTCCACTGTGAAAAAGGCTCAGCAGAGACTGTACTTCCTTCGCCAGCTGAGGAAGTTCAACCTGCCACAGGAGCTGCTGACACAGTTTTACTCAGCTGTTATTAAGTCAGTTCTGTGCACTTCTATAACTGTTTGGTTTGGGTCAGCCAGCAAATCAGATATAAGAAGACTGCAACGGATTGTTAGGACAGCTGAAAGGATAATTGGTATGCACCTGCCCAACCTTCAGGACTTGTACAACGCCAGAGTGAAGAAACGGGCAGGTAACATCATCACAGATCCCTCTCACCCTGGACACAACCTGTTTGCACTTCTGCCCTCAGGCAGACGTTACAGATCTCTGTGCACTAGAACATCTAGGCATAAGAACAGCTTTTTCCCCAATGCTATCTCCAGCTTAAACAGCTAACATAGCAATTACCCCTGTTTTAGTATTCACTTTTAGTAGTACTTGAGAGAGAGTAAAAATTAGTTGTCATATATATATATATATATATATATATATATTGAGATATCACACGAGTAGCCGTGCGATATGGCTGTATATCAGCACGGCTGTGATTCGTCCGTAGGCACGAGGCCGCAGGTAATCACAGCGTGCTGATATACAGCCATATCGCACGGCTACGAGTGTGATATTGCGTTTATACAACAGTTCGACGGCACGAGTGTGTAAATAAATAAGAAGAACAACGGAGTGTCTTTAAAACCCTCTTTTGTGCAGCACTACTTCCTTCCGCCACGGATTCAAATCTCAAATTGACAGTTGGACCAAGCCTCCGTTACTAATTCTAAAACGTCACTTTAGAACTAGTAACGAAGGAATGTTCAGTCGCTTCATTGAAACTCATTGCATTTTGTACAGTATTAGAGAGAGAGAGAGAGATCGCCTTAGAGAGTAGGCTATTACCTGTCTGATATATTGCATAACATTCATTCAAGTCGACGTCCATACTATTATATCCATTATAAAAATCCGTTTGAATGTCCGCTGAGGAAAGCGATCTTGTATTTGTCATTTATCCATTTGACCACAGCGCTAAAACAAATTCCTTTGCAAAAGTTTCTTTCAATTTAAAAGTCTCTTGTGCCTCACTGACCCATTCACCTGTAGTTGCCGCCATCTAATGGCGTATTAATGTAACTTTCATTCAATCCATAACACGCACTAATGGACATATTTATATAAAATAATATTTATTGAACAACAAATAAACACAATTGTTCAGTTAAACATAAAGCACTACTGTGCCCGTGACGGTTGTCAAGTGTGCTGTGGATAATTACCAAAATGCCAAAAAAAAAAAAAAAAATGCTACACCTTGTAGGCAGCCTCTCTCTATATTTCCTAATTTTTGTTTTAATATTTAAAAAAACAAACAAAAAAAAAATGTTAGGTCACCCTTTACGATTGTATGTGGGTTTTTACAAATATTTAACGATTGAAAAGGATTTTAAAGAGCTTGTGCCAAAACTTTGTAACTCCATTGGACCCTCAAACTGTCAGTCAAACCTCATAAATCCGCCTCACCTCGTGAAAGAAGTGCGCACACAGTTTGGACATCTCGTCTATGCAATGCAAAGGTAAATAAAGATCTGATGTTTGAAAAAAAAATTGTAAAGCGTTTTCTTTACTCAAAACAACACTATGTCTATAAAGGGTATGTATTTAAAGGGAGCAAGAAGAGGAAGCGGAGAAGAGTCTTCGTCTGATATGTCTAGTTGCAGCCAATATGCTATATGCTATATAAATGACAAGGTAATTATTATCAAATTAAACATAGCACAATTCGACTTGCTCTGGAACAATAATAGATTAATAAGACCAAAGATTGCCCGTTTAATGTACTCAAATTTAATTATGTCTCGTGTTTAACCACTATAAGAGCCAGCGGTAAGTCCCTGAAGCACTGGCCGAGATTAAGCTGTTCTCGGCGCGTGCACAAGCACTGAACGGCCGCTGACGCTCTGGAACTCGCATCTCCGAAACCGTCAAAACAAATTGTAAAATAGGCGCTATTATAAATATAAGTCACATAATTCATGTCTAAACAACTACATTCTCGCCTAAAAAACTATTAAAACTACAGTTCGTGGTACAACAAGTAGTATTTGTAAAAATTACGGTTGATTTGATCGGCCGCCATGACGGTCACTTCAAGCGGAGTGATACAAACGGTGAAAAGGCAGTAGGAGTGCTGTTATCACTGAAATATCGCATGGCTATCAGCCAATCAGATTCGAGAACCAGACAGAACTGTTGTATAATTATATATATATATATATATATTATATATAATATATATATTCATCCTGCTGTATATACAGTACAAATCTGTATGTCTTCTGTTCCAGATGTATACCACATTAGTATTATTTATTTTATTTTACTTATTTATTATTATTTTCTTAGTTTACTTATTTAAATGTTTCTGTTCTCATGTCATATGTATGTGTATACCAAGAGCTCCTGTAGAAAACCACAACAAATTCCTTGTGTGTTTGTGCACACCTGGTGAATAAAGCTCATTCTGATTCTGATTCTGAAACTTGGTATTGCCCTTGGGTTAGAGTGTTGCTTAGGTCTCTTGGTTGAGGCCTTCACGCTTCAGGGCTGCCTGAACAGGAGTTCTGGGTGTAAAGCTCTCTGTGAGCCTCCTTAGATACTTGCCTGAATATGAACTTTGTTAGGCTTCCTCATTTAAATTCATCCTGTTGAGGCCTCTGTTTTTGAGAAGCTCCAGTCTATGATCGTGTTGCTGGTGTGCACCATAGGGATTAAGACTACTTTGAGTCCTTTAACTTAGCTCAGCTGATGGGCACTCATTCCTCCAGCATGGCAGTGTGGGTATTCCGTTCCCCATAGCGACCCCTTGGGGACACAGTATAGAGTTCCCTTTCGAAAGAGAACGTCTCAGGTTATGCATATAACTATGGTTCCCTGAAAATAGGGAACAAGATGCCGCGTCCCTTTGCCATGCTTTCAGTATTCCGGCAAACGTCTCCTTTCAGACAAGAAGTGGATGACGTTTTGCTGCCCTTCTATACTCTCGGTCACACCAGTGGTGATGTCATAGGCTGTCGCCTACCAATGTCAAGTTCATTGTCATGTTTAGACTCATGCTTCAGACACCTGTCATGCCGGAGGCATTCCCCATAGTGACCCCTAGGGGACGCAGCATCTCATTCCCTATTCTTAGGGAACCATGGTTATGCATAACCTGAGACATTCTTTTTATCTACAGCTTTTTTGAATACTATGTATTCGGACATACTACTCTGTTGGCGTAGTGTTTTTCGCATACCATATAGTTGAGAAGTATTCAAATTTTGGACTCAGCGATACTGTACACAGCCTCAAAGAAAGTGAGGAAATCTGTAACAAACACACCCACTTGCACTCTGGAGTGTCCGGTTCAGAAACAAAAAGTTGAGTTCTGGTGGCTTTTATGTTGTTTTTGATAAAGTTGTGTGTAATGCTGACAGAGGACCCCTCTGTCTCTGAGAAGAGTTGAGCTGAGATGCGTCACTGGAAATATGACAGTCCTCTCTTGATAAAATTTCCGGAAACATGTGTTTACTTTATATGGTGGGAGGGAGGTCAGAGGTCACACAAGTTTCCCA
This sequence comes from Culter alburnus, assembly GCA_028476615.1. Lineage (NCBI taxonomy): Eukaryota > Metazoa > Chordata > Actinopteri > Cypriniformes > Xenocyprididae > Culter > Culter alburnus. The sequence continues at coordinate 335,057 of JAOTNS010003988.1, read as the reverse complement.
CCACAGTGCAAACCATTCAAATGACTTTACCGTGGGGCCTCTCTGACTTTATTCTCAGTCTGCCCCTTTTGTCTTATCATAGATATTCTATGTGCTTGATCTGATTTCTCTCTCCCTCTTTATCTCAGATTTTTTTGTTCTTTTTTTTGTCCCAATATAATTCTTTAAACACTTTAGTCTTTTAATTTTATAAGAGGTTGTTCAGTGTAGCCTTAAATTATGACTGAGCTTTAGAAGAATGTATCATATCAACGAAGACCAACACTAATGTGGTGAGTGACATGTAGCAAGACATAATATCTCATGAAATCAAAAACCCTTCAAAAACCCTTCATGTTATTACCAGGTGTAAATAGTGTTCTGTCTCACCTAACCATTTAAAATTTATCTTAAATCCAGGTGTAAAAAGGGATTTTGGATTTGTTGATTTCATATATATTACACTTACAAGCAAACAAATAATGTGCATATGTACAGTACCAGTAATTGTACTATTTTTTAAGTTAGAATGATAGACAGTAACATGATGATAAGGTGGAATGAATCTTGATCTCTCTGAGCAGAGCCATCCATCCTCACAATACAAAAATTATTATAACAAGTAGGAGTGTTCAATAAAACCAGTATCTGTAACTATTTCTGTTACGATAACAAAATGATTTATTTTGGATAAAACTAAATTTGGTCAGTTTATTTTAACAGTCATTTTAAATTTAAGTCTGATCTACTCATAGTTTCAATTTAGCAAGTAGGCTATGCCTATAATTATTATTTTACAACATTTATGTAAATATCTTCTAATTAAAACAATAATACTAAATGTTAATAACAAATAAAAAGAAAAGTTTTTTTAATGAAGTACATAGGTGTCATTTGAAATGTCCCCACCTCTTTTTGAAAACCACTGAAAAAAAAAGCTGCTGGAACCCATGTTCAACAAACAGAAAAGACATCTCCAATCCCTCATTCATCAGTTAAATTCACTCTTTTGTTGTAATTTTAATTGTTTATCTAAAATATTGTGCCGTCACCTGGCTCAGCTGTTATCCAGCAAGCACAAATGAGTAATAGCATCTAACAATTTTTTTAAAAAATTTTTTATTATTCATTACAATTTGTTTATTCATTTTGAAGTTATTAAAATGCCTTTTTGATAAAGGTATTCAACTTCGGGCGAATACCCTAACAAGGATCATCACATAGGGATATTATTTAAACCACAACCTCACCACAACCTCACCCCTTCCCCCGCAGTGGCCTGACTGCATTGTATTTTTGCAGTGGACTCTGATGAAAAGCATTGATGTCTGTCTTTAAAGGAGAGAAAGAGAAATGATTTAGTCTGTGGGGGGTGCAAAACAACCTTTGACCTATCTTATGTTGCCTGTGTGTTCTGCATATTATGACCTCATGACTCACAGCTGTCAGCCTCAGGTTACAGAACAGCAGGGTTCATCCAGCTCTAGGGGGTTTCATTTTCTAGTGATGAACAACACTATTCATGAGAGATGTGATGTGGACCTGTGGATTGAGTAACTGTAAACATGTTAGAAGCAGTGCAGCAAATGACCACACAACTGGAATAAATTAACAAACTTGATTACAATACACTGTCTGTCTTTTACTATACCTCAGAGAAATAGGCTTTAAAAAATTAACCAATTTTCCCAAGGTTGTTTTTCCCTTTTTAAAGGGTTAGTTCACCCAAAAATGAAATTTCTGTCATTAAGTGCTCACCATCTTGTCGTTCCAAACCCGTAAAACCTTCGTTCATCTTCGAAACACAAATTAAGATATTTTTGATGAAATCCAAGAGTTTTTATCCCCCATAGAAAGCAAATGAATTACCGTCATTCATGGCACATAAAAGTAGTAAAGACATAGTTAAAATAGCCAATGTGACTACAGTGGTTTCAACCTTAATGTTATGAAGCGTCGAGAATACTTTTTGTGCGCAAAAACAAAACAAAAAATAATGACTTTATTCATTATTTTACTTTAATGACTAAATTTGTCTCTCCCCTGTCATTCATTAAAAAAAAAAAAAAAAAAAACTCTTGGATTTCATCAAAAAAATCTTAATTTGTGTTCCGAAGATGAACAGAGGTTTTAAGGGTTTGGAATGACATGAGGGTGAGTACTTAGTGATAGAAATTTCATTTTTGGGTGAACTAACCCTTTAACTCTTTTGTTCCTGACAAGGCCTTCAAAGGTGCCATTTTATAAGAAGCCATAAAGGAAGTAGGTGGAGGTTGCGTCCGAAAGCTTACAATCATTTCACACATGATCCGCGTTTGAGCAGTTTGTATGCTGTACATGTGTGATGCAGAAGCAGTTTAACTGCTTATACCTAAGATGTATTTGCAGTGCGCAACTGCTTCGTGGCTTCTGTATGCCACAAATACAGAAGTATTTACAGTAGTATTTTTACCAAAAAAGTAGTTCTTTATTGTTTTGATTTTAAATCCAAAAGTTGTTAAAGGAGCTGTATGTAAGAAATCTATTTCAATTAATCATAAAATGGCCCTGATGTGTCACTAGACATTAAGAAATCATGTTCATTTCAAATACTTATATCACTGACAAAAGTAGTTTGGCCAGGATATTGTCATTTAAAAAGTGGACTTGCAGCCCTCAACTGATGTTGATGTTGTCATTTTGTGTTTTGGCCTGACGCGCCTCCCTCCACCTATCTACCAATCACGAAGTCAGTAGTGTTTCGGGATCCGTGTTGCCAGCTTTGCTGTAACCTACCCTAACTCCAGTCGGATAAAAATGTCTAATGTTACTAAATCAAAAAGACCTCGTTATAATTCAAAAATTCGACAAAGTCCGAAATAAAACCAGAATTTGTATTGGAGATGCTTTTGAAAGATGGAGACGGCTGAAAACGGAGAAGAATTTGAACACAGACGCCAACGTTGCTAATTTTCTCCTGGACAGGTAAGATTCATCTATGCTTGGCTAACTTGTACTTGATGTCAATGGACATTTCATATATTCATGACAGTCGAACAAAGTTATGCATGTTTGTGCAAAGTAACATAACGTTAGCTCACATGGACGTATGCTCTGTCATTATGCTGAGACGCTGAGGAAAACAACAGTAGCACGCCCATTATGGCAATTTGAAACGTAATTGAGACAGTAGCCTAATGTTACCTCAGTAAAAATTATTCGTCATTTGTTCTTCACGTATATCGTGGACTAATTTACACATGCTGCAAGTTGACCTGTATGACCATTGCTAATGTAATTTAGTTACTCTAACAATATTTTCTGATGAAACTGAAAACAACCCTGTGATAGCCATTAGTGATATTGAATTTGTCTCGCGTTATAATTGCTGGCAAATGTTTTGGTTATTTGTTAGCCTACTTATGACAAAAACTTTAGTACTTGTAAATCGATTTTTTTTTTTTTTTCGTATTGAAAAATAAGGAATTTTTATTTTGTTGTTTATTTTTGTTTTGTTTTACTATTATCCTTTTTTTTCTCAGATTTTTTTTTTTTTTATTGTAATTGTATTTATATGTTCAAAACATTATATGTACTATGTTAGTGATGGTTTGGAAGCACTACAGTAGGTGCAATTCCAAGGAAAAATAACTTTTTCTAATGTCCATAACACTAATGAAAAGCACAGTGTAGCCTATGATGTGAAAAATTTGGGCCATTTGGAACGTTTTGTAGCCTACTTGTTTTTCATGCAAGTTCTACAGCCAAAAATAATAGAATGTCATGTGATCTTTCACATCACATATTTTAGCGTTATGGACGTGTGCTGCAGGGTAAGTAAAAAAATACAGCTGGCCACTTTCACTTATAGCATCAGCTAAATGAATAGCTGTATCTTTGATATTGGTTACACATAGTGACATAGGCTTGTGCTTGTACTTACATTAATGACAGATAAATAACGTTACAAGTTAGACTAACAGTTACCGTTCTGTCTGTCACGTACGAGCATAAATCTTTACGATTATACTGTCACATACGAGCATACATCTTTACGATTATATTTAACTAATGACAATTAGTACATTTTTTAAATACATAATTACTTATCAAAATATCTCTCATGAAGCATAAACAGAATTAACAGAAAAAAAACTTACTGTGTACGTCTGTTCGTCACTTGCCATTGGAAGCTCATTGAAGCAGCCTACGTTTCTGCTGAATCCTGCAGCTCATCTGGCAACCTCGAGTCAGGGGGTAGGGGGAGGGGATACACCGCTCTACAGTATTTTTATAGTGATTGCAGTACCAGTTTAGGCCACAATCCTACATACAGCTCCTTTAAAGTTACTAAAATGGAATTTGAGTATTCTCTTTTATACAGTACAGTAATACAATCTTTCACAGACGTATTTCACGTTAAAACTATAAATAAACAACAACATTCTATTTGGTACTTCTATATAGATTTATATATTAAGTTGCTTAAGCAATATTTAAACATGGTACTTCTTTTACCTGAAAAGGTAGTATCACAAACATTTTAAATGAAAATTTACTGGTCTATTTTGCTGCTTCGGTCTCCTATCCATGGGAGTTGTTTTTTGTGTGGAGCATGGTGTTCGGATCCCAGCACTTTGGTCTAGTTTGGTTTTGGTTCTGTGTTGGGTTTCGGGCATTCATGCTCCATGGGTGTATTCCAGAAAATGGGTTTAGTTGGAAACTCAGAGTTTGTTAAACCCAGAAAAGGGAAACTCAGGGTTTTCAGTTCCAAAAAAACCCACAAAACTATCTGGGTAAGTTACCTTTCTCTGTGAACCTAACCTGGTCGGGAGCAGGTTTTCTTTTCGGTAAACCCAGGGTTTCTTTCGGTCTCCTCCCCCTTGTCTTATTTCAAGTACAAATATCTAAAAATTATTTATTTATTTAGTCTTGCTTCCTGGGTTTAAATTAAGTGCATTTTACTTAAGTAAAATTATCTTTTTTACAGTGTGGTAATATAAATAATGATCTTAATGCAAACGGAAAACAAGATTATTCGGAGTGTCTATTACTAAATGCAGATTTACACTAGCTCCACCCACCAACACAAGGTTAAAAAAGAATTGCTTGAATCACCGGCTTCAGTGGTGTAGGTAAGGTGCGTAGAATTAACTTGTGACATGACTGATCCGGGTTCGAGTCCGACTTGCAGAGCTCTCTCTTCTCTCTTTTCCCATATCACATCAGAAAGACATTTATGAAGAAAATGAAGAAAATGTTCTAAAAGTGTAAGTAAAGTGCCTAATGAGCATTTTAAAAAGATAAAAGTAAAAAAAAAAAAAATATATATATATATATATATATATATATATTATATATACCAGCATACCTCGAGTAAGCAAGGTTTGGGTTAATCAATCGAGAGTTAAGGGTATATGTGACGGTAAGTTAACCTTGCTTTCTGGAAAACCCCCCTGATCTTGTTGTGTGAGCGTGCGGTTTCGAGGTTGCTTGGACAAGACTGTACGCTCTTCTGTCCGCGTGTGTTGTTTACATATACCCTGAACTCTCGTCTGATTAACCCAAATCTTGCTTACTCGAGGTATGCTGGTTCCAAAACACATCCAGGAGTAAATTCAGCCAACCCAGAAATGGGTACTAAGAAAAAGCACACCATTCTACTTCCTTCTTCTTCTTTGTTTAATGGCGATTTACATAACCTACTTAATGTACATGGCCACCTATTTGGTGGTTGTGCAATCTTTTTGTTTAATATTTTTTCACTTTATAATAGTGATTTTTAATATATATATATATATATATATAGGATGTGACATGATCATAGAATTCGGACATGCCTTCCTACCACTGTATGCTGCCTGTGAGGCAGTATTTTTCAGCTAGCTTTGCATGTTTGGACACAGAGTGAATTAGTTCAGAAAACCAATCTTAAATGCTAGTGATCAATGTCTGACTGTGGATTATGGCTTCAGTGAACCATTGAGACTCTTTAAGATGTTTGAAGGTGACAGCTTTACTATAACCACATACCATCCTCAAACTAAATGTCCTTGAGTTGTTTAGGACAGAAAAACACCAGGGGACAGGAAGGTATTAAACCCAAACCTTTTCCAGATAAGACAGAGCTGCAGTCTTAAATCTCTGAAGGCCTTAAGAATGAGTCATCCTCACTGCCTCGGTACTAAGAAAGCTGTGAAATCAATTCCATATGCTGTAATTATAAAGCGTGCCTTTCACTATCATATCTTATCTTGCACAGCCCAGGCTTCCTCCTCTACATTTTCTATCTCTCTGTCTTTTTGTCTCTCTCTGACTGGTTTTTATTCATTTTGCTCTTGGGCAGTGATACACCTTAGTTTGCTTTCTGATAACTTCCTGTGGGGAAAACAACATAAACATTCATTCTAGAATAACAAACAATTCCAGTATAGAATCTCAGGAAGAGGCTGACTATGTGTGAAGAGCAACAATCGGCCAGTAATATTTGGATGTTTATGGTGGTTATCATTAACAGGAAGTTATGTTGTCAAACCTCTAAGGACCAATCTTGTATGTATATGCGTAATTAAGATAAGCAGAAAAAACCCACAGGAAGTCTCTCTCCCACTCTCTCTCTCTCTCTCTCTCTCTCTGTCTTTCTCTGGTCAAGAGTTCCTGAGTAGCATAATGTAGCTGTTCTCATATGTATTAGGATTACACATGAATACATCTCTGACAGACTACTTCCTGTACCCTAAAATCATTGTCTAGCCTCTCTCATTATTCTCAGTGTCTTAAGAGTTGTTTTGACGGTGTTGCCATCTCAAAAGGCTGAAATAAACGTTGAACATGTGACTGTCGTATCATTACAATCACAGTGTAGAACGCAGTTGTAGGATGTGGTTACTCTCAGACACAGGAAACTGCATTAGTTTGTCTCATAAGAATTGTTTCAAATGAAGCTTCAGAATAAGTAATGATAATATTTTTTTTTAGTTTAAAAACCCATATTTTGAGAACTAATTTTATTTTTGGAGGAACATACCAGTAGTTTGAGCCAAAATATAAATATGTTAATATACATTTGTTTTAATATAATATGACATTTTATTAAATTCATTCATTCATTCATTCATTCATTAAAAAAGGTAGCCTTTTTATATCATGGTGGGGACTTTTTTTTGTGACTTCCATTGTTTTTATACTGAGCTATTGGATTTTCTACATACTCTACCTTATACCTAACCCTCAAAAATATATCAGACATTATTTTATTAAGCCATTATGCTTCCCTCACACTGTACAGTAAATAAAAGTTTTACTATTTTCTTGGAGACATTTTGTCCCCAAAATGTAGGCAAAATCTGAGCCACACACACCATGACATATTCTACTATAGCCTGTATGAATGGGTGATGAGTGCTGCTTGGCTGCTCTGTGGTCACATGACTCTAGAGTGGGCGTGGCTGTGAGTCCAGCTGGTGTTGCAGGCTGACTCAGGCACAGAGAAAGAGGGACAGAAAGAGAGATAAAGAAAGACAGCAAGAGCTACTAAACGAAGGGTGAGTCACAATCTGCTCTCCATAATTTCTTTTATTAAAACAGACTTTCTCTGCGTGAGTTTTACATCTCTTTCCATAGTCTCATTCAGAGAGGCTGTAATGCTTTTACAGAGCTACAGAGTGGGTGCGCGTGCGCGTGTGTGTGTTGCTGTTTGCACAAGTTTCCCAGGTGTCCTCACTGTGTTCTTGCCAATAAGGAAAGGAAGCAAGTGAGAGAGAAAGTGAAGAGGAGATTTTGGCTAGTGTTATTGAGGTTTTGTACTATGTTTTAAGACCTCTTTTTCTCTTGTTTGTCTGTGCATTAAAATAGATAAGCTCAGTGAACCCCTCCTTTACTTTTCTTCCACCCCCTCCCTTTCTCTCCGCCTCCTGGCCCTCTCCTTTCTTTGTGTGGGGTGTGTGTCATCACCAGTGTTGGGGGTAATGCATTACAAGTAACATGAGTTACGTAATCAGATGACTTTTTTCAAGTAACTAGTAAAGTAATGCATTACTTTTAAATTTATAAATTTTTCAAACAAGTTACATTGTTTTCCCATTAATTGACTGACACCTCTCCTGTCCCCATGTTGAGAGAAATCAGGTGCAGAGTTATTGTGTATGCTGTGTGAACATGATGGTTATTGTAGTTCTAGACTAAATGTGAGCATGCATTTACTCAACTTACTTGCATGAAAACAAATTCAGTATTCCTTAAAATGAATAAAACAGTAAAATGCAAACTCAGAATATTACACAAACCTGTAATAATTAAATGTTAAATATCAAAAATATACTTTATGTAATCTCACTTTATTAACCAGTGTATTTGCTGTTGACCTTCAATTATCCAATTCAACCATACCAGTAAGCAAAAATTACTTTAGATAAACATCACATTTGTTTCTTCTTCCCTTTTCTTTTTTTTTTTTTCTTTTTTATTGCTGAAGTAAGAGTGTTTAACTTTCTTCTACTGCATCCTATTTATCTGCAATCCAGAAGGGCAACACAGCTGAAAGGTTTGTTTGAGCTGCACCTTTTACTGTACAGCAGTGAATTTGCATTTCCTTCAGCCTGAGGCTTATTCATATTCTTTACATTTGCCAAAAGTAGAACTTTTATTTGTTATTATTATAATTATTAAAAAACAAACAAGCGAGCTCAGCCCAGGTACGCCAATGTAACTTTCCAGAAAAAGTAAAGCAAATCATGCAATGTTACTTTTTTAGCGAGTAAAGCAACATTAGCTGAGTTTCCATCCAAACGTGAAGTGAATTAGGTACGTTTCCATCAAGTTGTTCGAGCGGATGAAGGTGGTATTGGCAACCTAGTAACCAACAATAAATAAAACACCATCAGCAGAAACAGCCATTAAACCCCACGTTAATGATCTCTACGTCAGAATTTATTCAGCAAATGCATTTCCATCTCCCATTATTTGCATTAACTCTTTTTTGCACAAGTCAAAAAGAACCTCATGCGGGCTTCCAACACCCACCACCAAAAATAAAAAAAAATTGGTGTTTCCATCGCTCGTTTCTGATGCGATACTTCAAAATGCGCATGAAAACATGGTGATGGAAACATAGCTATAGTAATGCTTTTAAACTAAAAGTAGCTTTCCCCAACACTGGCAATCACTGCTCTCAGTTTTTACCATCAGGCATTTTGATAATCAGATTTAATTAGTTTACATCCAGCATCCCACATGTTTAAAATTGTGTGTCATAGCTGTAAACATGCTCTGTTTATTATAAATATCCAATCACCAATTATTTTTAATGGCTTCCTATGTTAATTCTGTTATTTTTGTGTTGCATGACAATATAGTTCCTGCTGTTTAATTGTAAAAAGTAAATGGACCTTTTTGTAATCAACACAGATCTGTTCTGTTCCGCTGTTTAACTTCTCATTCCATTTGTCAGTAAGTGTCAGATTACTTCCAGTCATTTTCTTACAGTAACAGCAGTTAGTAATTTATCTAGCACATGATCTTTCAGTTAAGTTTGAGCTTCGTTATAAACCAATTACAAATACTTGTCATCTTCAGTACAACAAGGTAATATGATACTTGTTCAGCCGAGTTCCTTTTTCAGATAAAATACCACTTCCTCATATTTCGACCCAATTGTTTCACAGCAAATCCTTCCACATCTGTAGAACAGCTGCCATTCAACTTTTTTTGTTATATTATTCCCTGACAGCTGTTTTCTTTCTTTTTCGAAGCTCTAACCCATTTTTTAACATCATGTACAAGCATCCAAATTCAACACATTCTCCAAATGTTTAAAAAAAAAAGCTTAGATGAGTTATTAGCCATTTGTGGGTTAACTTTATTAAGCACTGTAATTACTTTATAAGGTGCATTACATGGGTTAAATTGCAGTGTAACAATAATTGGATCTGTCTGAAATGACGTGAAGATTAAGGACAATTTGTTGTTGAACACTGGTGTTGATTATTACATCTGTGATATAGTGTGCATGTGGAAAATGAGAAAGCTTGTCACCACCATACCATATCACAATCTTATGTCTAAAATTGACCATCCGTTTTATTAATGTTTAACATCTTAAAATGTTAAAGCCTCAACATTTATGGTCAGTTTCCTATTTTATTCTTCACAATAGTGGTAGAGTGATATAAATTGGTCAGGCTGATTCAATATTTGCCTATTTTTTGATTATCAGCTTTTAGATGATAACCGGGTGTAACACAGTTCGTAAATATGGGAAGAAGGAGGCGGGAACCGGCGAACATTCAACAAAACTTTAATTCAAAATAAACAAAGAACAAAACGAAAGTAATGCCGGCAGACCCTCGCGGACGTCTGCCGGCCACACAAACATAATAAAACATAATAAAGTCTAGGCCTGGTCCTCTCTCGTCCTTCACGGTCGTCGCTCCTCCTTTTATGCTCCCGGAGCTCCTCCGTGAGAGACTCAAAGCCGGTGCGCCTCCCAGGTGATGCTCGTTATCACTTGCGTCACCGGCCTCTCGCCGTTCCCTCACGGCTCTCGCCCGCCCTGGTCGCCACACCGGGCTTGACAAATGAATAGAAGAGGTAGCTTTTACTTATGTAAATTCCAAGGTCTACTAACAATGTATATAACATTGTAACTAGGGCTGCACGATATATCGCATGCGATTGTCACGCGCATTTCGTCAGTAAAGCCGGTTCCCTGATTACCGCTAAATCGCCATCACCTGCTTTCAAATGGAGCGGCATTTAATATACAGAGCCGTAGATCACTGATAAGCCACGCAATATCGCGTTCATATCGCAGATGTATCGCCTTCGATAATGAACGCGATATTGCGTGGCTTAGCCTATCAGTGATCTACGGCTCTGTCTATTAAATGCCGCTCCATTTGAAAGCAGGTGATGGCGATTTAGCGGTAATCAGGGAACCGGCTTTACTGACGAAATGCGCGTGACAATCTCATGCGATATATCGTGCAGCCCTAATTGTAACATTTTATACATATATATATATATATATATTATAATATATATATATATATATATATATATATTACAGTTGTAAGAAGTATGTGAACCACTTGCAGAATTGCAGAATCTGTGAAAATGTGAAAAATTTTAACAAAATAAGAGAGATCATACAAAATGCATGTTATTTTTTGTTTAGTACTGTCCTGAGTAAGATATTTTACATAAAAGATGTTTACATATAGTCCACAAGAAAAAAAAAAAAAAGCTGAATTTATTCAAATGGCCCCATTCAAAAGTATGTGAACCATTGGTTCTTAATACTGTGTGTAGTTACATGGATGATCTATGACTGTGTTTTTGTTTTGTGATGGTTGTTCATGAATCCCTTGTTTGTTCTGAGCAGTTAAACTGAGCTCTGTTCTTCAGATAAATCATCCAGGTCTTGTAGATTCTTCGGTTTTCAAGCATTTTTTTGCATATTTGAACCCTTTCCAGCAGTGACTGTATGATTTTGAGATCCATCTCTTCACACTGCGGACAACCGAGGGACTCAAACACAACTGTTAAAAAAGGTTCAAACATTCACTGATGCTACAGAAGGAAACACGATGCATTAAGAGCCAATTTTTCTTATTTTATTGAAATATCATTGCTTTTCATTTAGTACTGCCCTCCGGAAGCAACAGAAGATACTTGCATGTTTTCCGGAAGAAAAAATAAGTACAATTTACCTTGATATTCAAATTCAAAAGTTTTCACCCCCCCAACTCTTAATGCATCGTTTTTCCTTCTGGAGCATCAGTGAATGTTTGAACCTTTTTTAATAGTTGTGTTTTGAGTCCCTCAGTTGTCCTCACTGTGATAAAATGGATCTGAAAATCATACAGTCACTGCTGGAAAGGGTTTAAATATGCAAAAAATGCTAAAAAAACTGAAGAATCTGCAGGACCTGGAGGATTTTTATGAAGAACAGAGCTCAGTTTAACTGCTCAACAAACAAGGGTTTCATGAACAACACAAAAAAAAAAAAAAAAAAAAAAAAAAAAAAAACAGTCATAGATCATCTCTCTTATTTTGTTAAAATTTTTCACATTTTCACAGATTCTGAAAGTGTTCACACAGCCTACTTTTTCTTACAACTGTGTGTGTGTGGTATATATATTATATATATATATATATATATATATATATATATATACAAGTGGGTAGAGAAAGTATTCAGACCCCTTAAATTTTTCACTCTTTGTTATATTGCAGCCATTTGCTAAAATCATTTAAGTTCTTTTTTTTTCCTCATTAATGTACACACAGCACACCATATTGACAGAAAAACACAGAATTGTTGACATTTTTGCAGATTTATTAAAAAAGAAAAACTGAAATATCACATGGTCCTAAGTATTCAGACCCTTTGCTGTGACACTCATATATTTACTCAGGTGCTGTCCATTTCTTCTGATCATCCTTGAGATGGTTCTACACCTTCATTTGAGTCCAGCTGTGTTTGATTATACTGATTCAGACTTGATTAGGAAAGCCACACACCTGTCTATATAAGACCTTACAGCTCACAGTGCATGTCAGAGCAAATGAATCATGAGGTCAAAGGAACTGCCTGAAGAGCTCAGAGACAGAATTGTGGCAAGGCACAGATTTGGCCAAGGTTACAAAAAAATTTCTGCTGCACTTAAGGTTCTAAAAGCACAGTGGCCTCCATAATCCTTAAATGGAAGACGTTTGTGATGACCAGAACCCTTCCTAGAGCTGGCCGTCCGGCCAAACTGAGCTATCGGGGGAGAAGAGCCTTGGTGAGAGAGGTAAAGAAGAACCCAAAGATCACTGTGGCTGAGCTCCAGAGATGCAGTCGGGAGATGGGAGAAAGTTGTAGAAAGTCAACCATCACTGCAGCCCTCTACCAGTCGGGGCTTTATGGCAGAGTGGCCCGACGGAAGCCTCTCCTCAGTGCAAGACACATGAAAGCCCGCATGGAGTTTGCCAAGATGGTGAGAAATAAGATTCTCTGATCTGATGAGACCAAGATAGAACTTTTTGGCCTTAATTCTAAGCGATATGTGTGGAGAAAACCAGGCACTGCTCATCACCTGTCCAATACAGTCCCAACAGTGAAGCATGGTGGTAGCAGCATCATGCTGTGGGGGTGTTTTTCAGCTGCAGGGACAGGACGACTGGTTGCAATCGAGGGAAAGATGAATGCGGCCAAGTACAGGGATATCCTGACGAAAACCTCTCCAGAGTGCTCAGGACCTCAGACTGGGCCGAAGGTTTACCTTCCAACAAGACAATGACCCTAAGCACACAGCTAAATAACGAAGGAGTGGCTTCACAACAACTCCGTGACTGTTCTTGAATGGCCCAGCCAGAGCCCTGACTTAAACCCAATTGAGCATCTCTGGAGAGACCTAAAATGGCTGTCCACCAACGTTTACCATCCAACCTGACAGAACTGGAGAGGATCTGCAAGGAGGAATGGCAGAGGATCCCCAAATCCAGGTGTGAAAAACTTGTTGCATCTTTCCCAAAAGACTCATGGCTGTATTAGATCAAAAGGGTGCTTCTACTAAATACTGCAAAGGGTCTGAATACTTAGGACCATGTGATATTTCAGTTTTTCTTTTTTAATAAATCTGCAAAATGTCAACAATTCTGTGTTTTTCTGTCAATATGGGTGCTGTGTGTATATTAATGAGGAAAAAAAAATGATTTTAGCAAATGGCTGCATATAACAAAGAGTGAAAAATTTATATATATATATATATATATATATATATATATATATATATATATATATATATAAAACAACTGAAGTGTTAATTTCAGCAATTGTGCAGGTATATTGCAGTCATGATATTATATTGGCGTTTTTTACCACCTTGATTTCTAGAATTGGCGTCAGCCATTAAAAAACACAATGGGTTAGATTTATAGCATCTTGTTAGTGGCATTAACAGCAAACTATAAAATTCTGAAGGCTTTGATGTAATTATAAATATTTCGATTGACAAAGTCTGCCTCTCTCTGTGGTTTAATTTTAATATGCATGGTTTCATTTAAAAATAAGACATTCATTCTCTATTAAGCTTCAGATTAAACATTTACATTAAAGTGCCATAAAATGCATTGATTGCCTGATCTGAATAAAAATTACATTTATCTGTGCTCATCACAAATGGTTTTACAGTGGCTCTTTTGGTTCTCTGCAGTTTTGTTTGCCTACAGCACTTGCACAGGCTACTTTTTTCCTTTCTAGTTGGTTATCTGTAGAAAACTATATTTTAACACCCTTCATCACCATCTGCTTGTGGCATGTAATGGCAAAGGTTGAATTCTCAAGGGACGAGCAGAATGAAAGATGAGTCCTCTAGTAGCATTCTTCATGCTGAGCACCAGAGTTCAGTCTACAGATAAAAGGAGTTGTGAGGTAAACTAGCTGTACACAGCTCAAAACAGTTGGAAAAAAGAACATCCTGAATACATGCCTCTTGGTTTGGTCTGTGGATTATCTTATGCGGGGCCTGACATGGTTGTGCATTGACAGCTTTGAATAGTGTTTGATGCATGCTGTCAAAGGAGTCTCAATTTACATTACGAGATGCAAATGAAAGTCAACAACACATATACATTGGATTACAGTACACTTCTGGGTGTTTCAGGTGCCCTGGAAAGAATCATCCCGTTTCCAAAAGATTATTAGATACTTATGCTTCTTTAGATTTCCACAAGGATTGGTGGAACATTACACACATCATTTTGAACCAAAAGCAGCCAAATATTAACAATAAATGCCTCACCCTGACCATTCCCCCTTTTTTGCCAGTTAACAAAGAGGGGGGAAAAAATAAATAAATTAAAGGTTAACTTTTTTGTTCAACAAATACCATTATTATATTCTTTACTCTATGGAATGCTCACCCAAGTCCAAAAATTGCAGATTTCCCAGTGATTTCATGCTTAATTTTCTTTCTATTTAAGATAATGTTGAGTTGTCTTTTGTGCTATCACCATATTGTATTGTTTGTATTTGGAATTTTTCCATATTGGAATACTAAATAGATTGACTATTGTTAAGTATAGTAACTAACTGTGTATTACATTGACCTAATTGGCAATTGAGTGTATAGAACATGACTTGAAGGGCTTCAGTCCAAATATCCTCAGAGCTCTCCAGTTCATGAGAAACACATCCAGATTTGTACATAAATTATGATAGTTCACTATGTTACATTGCTTGTGATTGTCTGTTCTAATGAGACTTGAGGTCAATGTTTCACTTTTTTGTCTGATGCATCTGGTGAACACATGAAGCATGTGAGGATCATCCATGTCTTCCAGCTGGTGCTTTTTACTTGAAAGTTTCTAGAAAAATGCTCCAGGTAACTCAAGGCTCCATATATCTGCTTCTGTCAAAGAGAGACATAAAACTTTATTACCGCTTCCTCCTTCAAGTTCACCCTGGATCTGTGGAAAGGGCCTCTTGTGCTCTCTGACTGATTGTCTAGACATGGCTATACATTCCGCATGGTTTCATACACTTATTCAGAGTGGACTGGGTGTCACAAATTGAGGATTTGCAATCAAAATTTATGAACTCGAAAAGATCATACTTCTGCCATGAGGATTTTTTCTCATCAGACCACATCTATGGGAGCTTGTGTTTAAAATGTGCAATAAATAATTCAGCATTAGTTCTGCCTGACTTTCCTTGCACTCATTATGGATGGTTATTTTTGCATTCACATAATATCACTGAACCATGATAAATTTGGTTAGTCTGTTGAGAGTTTCCTGAAATGTCTTGTAATGTGGTATCAAAATAAGTTGGTATATAGCTGGTATATACGAGGTGGTATCAATTCCTTCCTCCTTTATTTTGTTGTTCTTATATAAATTGACACTCTTTTCAGTAAGAAAAGCTTTAGCAGCATTTGCATTCTTATAGCTTAGCATATCCAAAACGTTTAAATACACATTTAGGGCAATTGTCAGATCTAAGCTTCATTGGCTGTTGACACTAATTGTTAGTTGTACAAAGGCTTTTCATTCAAATGATTTTGAATGTCTGTTGCCAGACCAAAGTCCAGTCACAGGGGCCAATATACCACAGACCACTAAACATAGGAAAATTCCCAAATGTTCTGGGTCAGAATGAAGACAGAATTAAACCGTATGTTGCCTGTGAGGAATTAATTGTTAGATGGTCTTGTTTCAGTGTTTGCCTTGCTTTTCTGTGGCTATATGGTTTCTGCACAGAGTTGGATCAGCTTCATAAGGGGGACACACAATCTCTTGGGTTCAGTCTCTAAACTATGTCAGATTTTCAATTCAGAGGGAGAGAGTTTTCTGTGGTTTTACGTATCTTGGAGAACTCATTGGAAACATGAGACTTGTGGAATACTGTTGCTATAGTTGGGGATTTTGTGGTTCTAAATGTTGTAATTTTCAGAGAGGACAAACCCGGTCATACTTATAGATGTACCTGATGGAATACATATTGTGGTCTTTGACCAAACTGCAAAATAGAGAATTAAAAGCATGTTCCAACTGTTAAGGCAAACTATTCAGAATTGACTATTTGAACAGCTTCATAAAGAAGTGACATAAAATAAAAAGCAGTGGTATCAATTCTAAAACAAGAAATTACATAAGAAACATAAATGTGATGTTTAGCTACAAAGGCAGAATGTGCATATAAATTTGCTTGCATTTGTGTGCAGGGACACACTTTAGCGGTAGACCGTATTTCCTGTTTGTTAGAACTCCGACACTTGCTAATATAGGCCACAAGCTTTGCATGAGAGACAGGATAACTGCCACTGAAGCTACATCTTTTCAGAACTGACTTGTATTGTTTTCTGTAAAGATGCTTTATAATGTAAAAGCTGTGAAGATTGAGATTAAAGGATTAGTTCACTTTCAAATGAAAATTACCCCAAGCTTTACTCACCCTTTAAGTCATCCTAGGTGTATATGACTTTCTTCTTTCTGATGAACACAATCGGAGAAATATTAATAAATATCCTGACACATCCAATGAGTATGAGCTGAAGAAAGTGTCTCCATCCACATCCATCCATCAAAAACACGGCTCTGAGGCATTAATAAAGGCCTTCTGAAGCAAAGCGATGTTTGTGTAAAAAAATATCTATATTTAACAAGTTATGAGGTAATATATAGCTTCCGCCAGACTGTCCTCCGTATTCTACTAACTAAGAAAGTGTAAAACTCTCACAGTTTAAAAAGCTTACACTACGTCCTACACCTTCCCTATTCAACTTACGCAAAAAACTTAACTGACGTGATGCCAGTTTACACTTTCTTCGTAACTTGAATAAGGAAGGCGGTCTGGCAGAAGCTAGATATTTTACTTCATAACTTGTTAAATATGGATATTTTTTTACATAAACGCATCGCTTCGCTTCAGAAGGCCTTTATTAACCCCCCGGAGCTGTGTGGAATATGCTTATGATGGATGAATGTGGATGGAGACACTTTCTTCAGCTCATACTCATTGATCCTCACTCACTACTAAAGCTCGGATGCGTCAGGATATTTATTAATAATTCTCAGATTGTGTTCATTAGAAAGAAGAAAGTCATATACACCTAGGATGGCTTGAGGGTGAGTAAAGCTTGAGGTAATTTTCATTTGAAAGTGAACTAATCCTTTAAGTGACTGACAGACTGAGGTTTTGGTCTTGTGTATTAGAGTCCAAAGAGTGCCTAGAGTGCACAGATTGTGCCTAGAGCTCTTATGTTGAATGTGGCATAGAGGTTCTGATCCCCTTTGGAAACCTGTCAACACCATATCATTCTTGCCTTTAAATATGTTATGTGTAGTGTTTCTCTGTGTTCTTTCTTTTTTGGCCCACAATGTGTGTTTTTTTTATTTATTTATTTATTTGTATAGCAACCAACCTACAAAAGGCTTATACAGTTTCTGTGCATGTTAAGCTAGGAATGGAGAAAGTGTTTTTTTTTTTTTTTTTTTTGTAACATCTACAAAATTATGTTTCTTTTAAGAGGCCTCTTTTAGTGCATTGTTTGATCTTTATGCAGGGTTACAATCCACACACATTTTTTCATGCTTTCCTGCACAAATTAGGTTTGATGAGGCAACATCTCAGCAGGATCATTTGTCTGAAATACAGTAATATTGATGTGTATCAAAAAATGGCATTGTGTGTACAGTATGTTTTTAAAGTGCCTGGACAGTTAGAGAACCACTGCTCTAGATAATTCATTGTTTTTTGACAGTGATATGGAATTTAGCACTTCACATTTTAAATGAGGCATAAAACGTAATCAAAAGAGGAACTAATTGAGATTTATGGTATATTTTAAATCATAGTTTTTGTTCCTGTGTCACTGCCCCCTTTCCTATTCATGCCTCAATTTGTTTCTTAGCAGATGGCAAACAACAGGTGCTGGCATCATCTACTTGGAGGGCAGCGCAGTCATGTAATCAATGGCACAAATTATGGTTGGTCTGTGTATTAAACCATAATTAACATGACCACATGTTGTGATCACTCCGACCCACCATGCCAGCAAAAATCCTGCCTTAGATTCAGTAATGACTATTTGGCATTCTCTGAAAATGTAAACTTGCAGGGATAACATTTCACTTTGGCATTAAAAAAACTGTGGTTCACTCAAGGTTGAACTGTGGATTTCACATGTGATTGACTGTTGGGTTAACATATGAAAAATAGAGGTCACAGTAAACCATGAGGCTTCCCTGAGATGAATGGAAAGTTCTAGGCCTCAATAGTGAAGCTCGTTGATGGGTTAGGTTTACCTAGACCTATCATTTTATTTTAATTGTCTTTAGGAGTTTTGCCAAAACTCCACACAAACTGAAAGACTGCATTAATCATACAGTGTTCGGAGCCAGAGGCTGAAATGAAGGTGGAGTCTGAGGTAGAAGGTGGAGCCTGAGGGGTGTAGTTTGCCTGATTCTGCTCTTGCCTCTATGTTTTGCCAATATGTTTTATGGCCTCTAAGTTGCATTAATTTGTGAAAAAGAGCACTGTCTGGTATTCAAACTTCACAGCTACCTTGGGAGCTGTTTAGCAAGTGTGTGTTAATGTGTGTATGGGTCTAAATTGGGACTTTTTAAAAGATAAAAGAAGCTTTTCCTGAACAGGGTTTATTGAACAATTATTTAGGATTGGTTATAAAAGGAAAAGTGAAAAATAAGATAAAGTATATAGTGTGAAAGAGCAGTCACCTAATGGTGACCACTGACCAGAAAATGTTTCTAATTTGAATAATAAGTAAGACAGAAATTGAAATGTATGAGCACACAGCATGTTTAGTTTGCTAATTCTCTGTTTAAATGGCATAGGTAAAATTCTCTGGCCAAAACATGGCTGCTTATAGTTCTGTTACTGTCTAGTGTTTTAGGTTGAAGTTTCAGCATGCCACGTTTTCTGAGAAAAGTCTGTCAAGTAGTGTGTGTAATTCACTGACAGGAAATCGTTTTCTCAATGCTTTGATACTGTACATCAGCCACAGAGGAACACATGCAAAAAAGTTTCATATTTGACTTATAGTTTTGACTTGACTCCTTACACACATGAATCATTACCTCAAAACATGGGAGTGAAATATAAAGTGTAAAAATATAAAACATAACAAGACTGTTTCTCAAAATGATATAAAATAAAACTAAGCAAAAAAAATTAAATGCTATTTGGCTACAGCTATTGTCATTCTCAGTTTTGTTTTTTATTGAACCCTACTCTTATACTTCATAATTAATGATATTTACAAATGTGTAAATTACAGCATAAACTGTTGGTTAAGTCACAGATCAGGATTTCATAGTTTCCACCTCAGGCATCTGATGAAGCAATAGTGAGTTTCATAAGTTATGTTTGTACATGCCTATACTTTTTTGCTGTTCAGTAAAATCACCTTGTATTATTATTTGGACTTACATTATTTTTGACTTACATGTTATTTATTTATGAAATCACCATTTGCATTTTTTGGGTATATTTTCTTTGGGTATATCTTCTTAGTGAGGCTTTTGTGCAAGTGTCTAGACGCTCTATGAAAAGAGGAAGCCACATTTAGTCGTTATAAAAGGAAAAACAGCTATCTTGTCCCCTCCCACATTCACATATTGAGTGTGTGTCACTTGTTCACTGTTAGACACACATTTAAGCTACTGAATCATCAAATTCAACAACTTTGTAGACTTAACTTTCGTCTTCTGGGTAAGTTTGTGGTTAGCTTTTTTGGTATCTTTTGGTAAAGTTGATGATCAGTTGATCATTTGAGGAGAATTTAGTTTGCTCTAGAGGTTTCATGAATTAAGTGCTTTATACAAGTGATTTTTGTAAAACATTGGTAATATAATGGTAATTTAGATAAGAATTGTTGGAGTACACAAAACGTGTTGTATAGAATGAGTGTATTGTATAGAATGAGTGTATGTTCATATGTTTATGTGTGTTTTGTTTAAGCTAAGGAAAAAAGGAAACTTTATAACTGTTGTGGGTTTTCTGACCTACTTTATTTCCATGTGTTCTGACATCTGGTCTCTTTTCAGAAACATCAATACAATATGTGTTTGCTCATTAATAATTAGCACAACTTCAGTGCAACCAGGAATCAGACTATTTTCATTTTACATATTAATACATTCCAAATATGAGATTTTTTTTTTTTTTTTTTTCCCCCATTTAAATATGACTTTTACACAAAGGTAAAATTGCTATTTGGTTTAGCTGACCCACATCTAGTGGACCACTAAACCTCTGAATGCAGTGGTAATGCTTGTGTCAAGCTGCCATTTTGCCACTTCTGGTAGCAATGTTTTATCATACCTATTTTACTAGGCTTTGAGAGTGTCTACTTTATTCTGCACATGTAGAAACACACATGAGGTATACATGAAGCTGTAACAATGACCATGTCATTGAAAATTGCACATGAGAAATGTTCAAGCCAAAAATGTTGCAAAATAATCTTAACCTGATCTGTTTCTGTCTTTCTTTCTGTCTCTCATAAATTCATTAGGGCCAGAGGTCATTACAAGTATTTACGGCAATATGGCAGACGTAGGAAAAACGCCTGTGGCACGGAGTGAGAAGACCAGCAGTGATTTTGGCTATGTGGGCATTGATGCCATCTTGGAACAGATGAGGAGGAAGGCCATGAAGCAAGGCTTTGAGTTTAACATCATGGTAGTGGGTAAGTACAGGTGTGAGTGTGGAAGCCTAGATGCGTGTGCGCTTTTTGTTATATACAAAATACACATTTAGTATCACTAAATGTAAATATTTAAATAGATCTAGATCAGGGTTGTCCAATCCAGCTCCTGAAGGGCCACTGTCCTGCAGAGTTTAACTTTTAACCCCAATTAAAAAACCTGAATCAGCTAATTTAGGAAAGCTGGAGCTAAACTCTGCAGGACTGTGGCCCTCCAGGACCAAGTTTGGACACCTTTCAAAAAATTGAAGAGGGTCAAACATTACACTTTAATTTTAAGTCATGAAAACCATATATACTTAATATTATTTATTAAAATAAATGTGATGAAGGGATATTCAATTAAAATTTGGCCTGGTTATAAATTGGCTGCTGGCAGGTATAACTTGTTCTTGATAAATGTTTTACTATTTTTTATTTTTAAAAAAAAAATACACTTGTTCTAAATATTCTCCATCTTTCCATATTTTAAATATCTGCTCTTAACTGTATTTTATGTTATTCATGTTTGGAAAACTTTGAAAGCTAAGCTATGGTCAAAATATAGGCCTATATAATGCATACTGTAAAAAATGTTCCGTTTGATTTGGTTATAGAATGTAATCAAGGCATGAGGACTTTTGAACTCACTTGTGTTTTGCACACAAGAAATCTGCTCTATTAGTGAAACAATTTCAACTAATTCAGTCAGTCATAAAAATGATTACTGGGCCAAATTTGGCCCATCAAGCTGTAAGCTAAAGAGCCCTGCTCTAGTCAACTGGTGAGAAGAACCAGGTACCAAACTGCACCAGAGTTTGTTTTGAAGCGAAGTGAGACCCACTTTTTTTGGTCTTAGTCCACTTGTTTGGTGTGCACCAAGGTTCGGATGGCAGTGTTCACACTTATTTAAATGAACCGCATTAGCAGAGCAATCGCAGTTCATTTTAATCGAATCAATCCTGCCAAGTGTGAACACACCCTTAGTGAGCAGGATGGTTTCTAGTCATTGCCATTACATCTTTGATTCAAAATGGCTTAGATTCAGGCAGACCCATTTGAACCCACAACCTTCGGTTACCAGCAGGCAGGGTGCGATTTGTAGGGGGGGACGGGGGGGATTTCCCCCCTTCTGATTTATGTATCCCTGCCTCTGCTGAATTATTTTTATCCCCGGGGGGGGGGATAAAAAAATATCCCTCCCGGGTGATGCTACTCCACAAACCACCAACAGAGCATATAAAATACCAAAAATAAAAATCTTTTTTTTTAAAAAACATCACCAAGTAAACCGCTGCGTTTATATAGAACTGTCTCTTTACGACCACAACAAACAGGACACTTTTCAGACGCGCATTCCGACTTCGCCTCAGCGCCAGGCGCAAGTCAAACGCGTGGATAAGGTGTAGGTGACGACGAGAGAGCTTCAGTTAAACAACAGTGAACTGCGGTCAGATGAGATGTTGTCAGGCTATGTCGGTAAAACTCAGAAAAATGGACATGACTGTCCAATCAGCCGTTATACTGTGCTCGTGTCGCACACTCAAGAATTGTATGCGCAAATGCGCCGGCGCGCTGTGCATAATTACTTTATTATAGCTTAAATAAAGTGCAAAAGAAACTACCAACAATGACCGTCGATGTTCTGTTGTAAGTTAAGTCATGAAATGACCAAACATGTGATTAAAGCTGCTTCAAAACTGTGCATGCATTTATTTGTTGACATGGTTTTAAATTGTTATCCAATTTGTTGGCCTTAAAACGTCTTAAGAATGCACATATGTACACCAGGGAAATCTAAATTTTCTCGGGGGAGCATGCCCCCGTACCCCCCTAGGAAACTACATTTTCTGACCTCGGTAATTATGAAACCCTGCGTACGGCCCAGCTTATTCTATCTAATGAAATCTGAGGTAAGTGTGCATTTCTCCAAATGTGCGCACTTTTGAACTAAAAGTTTGTATGTGTATGCACTGTGATCAAAAATAAACGGGACCAAACGCGATTTAATGTAAAGGTTTGTGTCTCGTTATTCTATTACCCATTGATTTTGCATTTCTATCAGAAATTAAGAATTATTAGTGTCATTGTAGTGGTGCAAATATCTAAGCTATCTAATACTTCAAATCTCAAGGTTAAATCAGAAGATTTTTTTGTAAAAAATGTTTCTGTAACAGCTGCCAAAAATAGTATATAGCTCCACTGTGGTTTTTAACAAATTTTCAAAAAAAAAAAAAAAAAAAAAAAAACTTTTAAAACATCCCCCCCTCTGTTTTTTTCACAAATCACACCCTGCCAGCAGGTAACACCACCCAGGACTGGTCCAACAATTTCACCTCTAGTGGTGCAATATGAATGCCCTGAATGTCCCCAACTGACTCTTAATCATGACCATGGTTCTAGATTCAGGCTATATTTTTCCTACATGCCATATTCGCAGACCCTAGTGCATCAGTATGGAACTGCTCCAGAACACGTAGTGACTTGCCTGGCAGCAGACTGGCAACCCACTCCTAAGATATAACGACAAGCTTTTTAAAAAATTAATATCTTCCTGGAGTCTGATTTGTTATTCTCAAGCATTATATATCCCTGATTTTATTTGTTTTTCTTGGCAGTGTGTAAAACTCTAAAGCATAGAACCTGTAGCCACTTGCAGAGTCTTAGAAGAATTGTTTCATGACAGTACTGTTTGTCTTTTGCTTTGAAGACTTAAGAACTGAGACAAAAGCTTTTGTGTCTCTGAATGAACATGTCGATGTTTGTTTTAATCCAGTACTTTGGTAAGGTACTATATGGATATGTAGTGGCTGTACAGATATATTTAAGGCTTGTTCATGGGTTTATCTTTCTTTAAAAGTTCTTTTAGTGGTTGATGAGTGGTTTTGTCAGTTTGCAGAGTGTCTTCTGAGGTTTGTTGTCTAACTGTAATCCTCTAATTACTTTTTATCAGGTCTTTAAAGCTTGAACTTATTCAAACATTTGAAAACATCTAAAGGTTGGAGGTTGCTTTCAGGGATTTTATAGTGTATTATTTTTCAATTACATGCCCACCAAAAAAAAAAAAAAGCACAAAAATGTTCAATCGGACATGGTTAATGTTTTCTGCAGTGAGAGCATCTGCCTGGCTGCTCCACTTAACTGATTCCAGCTGTAACCTTTGTTCTTGCTTTATCATGGATGTCAATGAGAGATCCAACAAGCTGCTCCCATGAACCTCCTCTAGAAACACTGGCTCTTTTATAGTCGACAGTATGATGAGAGGGTGTGTGTGTGTGCGTGCTTGTCATTGAAAGAACCAGTGGCAGGTGGTGGGTTAGCATGTGAGGATGAAGCATTATATATCCCTGATATACAGGCTCACACACTCAAACACACGTTTTAAAGGGTTAGTTCACCCAAAAATGAAATTTCTGTCATTAACTACTCATGTCGTTCCTTCATTCATCTTTGGGACACAAATTAAGATATTTTTGATGAAATCTAAGGGTTTTTTTATCCCCCATAGAAAGCAACGTAATTACCGTCATTCAAGGTCCAGAAAAGTAGTAAAGACATTGTTAAAATAGTCAACGTGACTACAGTGGTTCAACCTTAATGTTATGAAGCGACGAAAATACTTTTTTGTGCGCAAAAACAAAACAAAAATAATGACTTTATTCAACAATTTCTTCTCTACCCTGTCAGTCTCATACGGAGTTGACACAGTGAACACAGTTCAGCGCTTCCATATTTACACATTGAAAGTAGGGCTTAATTTTTAAAGCATTTAAAAACGGCTAGATCTAGTGGAAAAGAATGGAGTTGAAAGCAGGTGTCTGGAGTTGCATTTTTAGCTTTTATAGTGGTGTTTTACTGATGGTGTAAGATGCTAAATAACAGTGAGAAATGACCCAACAAGCTGTGATTACTTTGAGAGACGTTTTGCCTCAGATACCAGCCGAATCTGCCTTTTTCCCTACTGTATAGTGGGTAGGTTTCTCCACTCTGGCCCTCAAAGTCCACAGAATTTACTTGCAACTCGGATCAAACTCACCAGCCTGTGAACCATGAGAGTTGAGAAATAAAGTAGTAGGTAGAAAGCAGTATATGAAAAGTACCTAGATGACCTAATGTTTTTGCTGAGATTCCAGTGGAGGCCCAGTGGACACTTTACTATATATATGCCATTGAGATGAATCGTGATTGACAGGGAAGGTGCTGACTACAATTGACGGTCACCTGACAGTGCCAATATGCTGAATGTATTCATTAAATTCACACGTTCAATGTACACATTAAATTCATACAACACGCATGCATACTTTTATAGTACTATGCTTTATTAATACTCCATACATGCATACTGTTTTAATGTAGAACCTCCTCAGAGACTTTGCAATTTGCGATGAGTCGATGAGTTGAGAGAGGAAAGGACAGCTGAAGGCCCAAACAAATAGAAGAGGTGCAAACTCTGCCCAAATGTATAGAAAGATGCAAACCTTGTGTGTGAAATGTTCTGTCCCTGTCTGAAAAGTCATTCTTGCATTATCTTTGAGACATATGGGGAGTGAAAGCTCAGACTACAACATACTTTACAGTAGATCTAAATTTGCTCAAAAAAAAATAAAAATAAATAAAACTGCATTTTAAAGATTGTCTAATGCTCTATGTATTTCTGCATTTCCATGAACAGTCCAATATGATCCACTTTATGCATTCTATCCATTCTATTTTTTTTTTTTATTCATATAATTTTTATTCATATAATAAAAAATTTAATTGCACAAAATTAACATAAAATTTACATGCCTACATTCAATTTCAATTATTTCCATTTGTACAGGTCAGAGTGGTCTGGGTAAATCTACACTGATGAACACACTTTTTAAGTCTAAAGTGAGTCGCAGATCGGTGATGACAGCAGAGGAAGAGCGAATTCCCAAGACCATCGAAATCAAGTCTATCAGTCATGGTAAAAAGGCCTACAGAACTAAAACTAAAACTTGAACTAAAACTTGTGCTTATCTATTAAGAGATGGATAAGCAGAAATCTTATTTTAACAATTCTTACGGTCTCATTCATTTAGTTATCCACAGTGCACATTCACCTCTTTAAACTCATCTTGTATACAGATATTGAGGAAAAAGGAGTGAGAATGAAGCTGACTGTCATCGACACACCAGGCTTCGGAGACCAGATAAACAATGAGAACTGGTCAGTGACAGTGTCTCCTTATTCACCAGTCTGCTATGAAAAACATATCAATATATAAATCATGGAGTATAAGTAACTTAATACTAACTGTTATTCAAATATTTCTTAGATCACATGGTGGTCTTTTTAGATCTCATGTGTTTTCTGGTGTCTCACTTTCTCTCTGATCTCTTTGCAGTTGGCAGCCCATCATGAAGTTCATTAATGCACAGTACGAACAGTATTTACAGGAAGAGATCAACATCGACAGGAAGAAGAGGATTCCAGACTCAAGAGTCCACTGCTGCATATACTTTATTCCTCCTACTGGACACTGGTGAGACACACACACACACACACACACACACACACACACACACACACACGCACATTCTATCCCCCTACACCAGGGGTAGGCAAGTTCGGTCCTAGAGAGCCGCTGTCCTGCTGAGTTTAGCTCCAACCTTAATCAAACACACCTGAACAAGCTAATCAAGCTCTTCAGGATTACTAAGGCTATAGGCAGCTGAAGGTTTTTTTTCATGGTTGGAGCTAAACTCTGCAGGACAACGGCTCTCTAGGACCGAACTTGTCTACCCCTGCCCTACACTAACCCTACCTCTAAACCTACCCATCACAGTTAACTTTCTGCATTTTTGAATTAAAAAAAAACACTGTTTAATATGTTTTTTAAGCCATTTGGTTCACAAGGACACAGAAAGTGTCCTCATAAACCATGTTTACATTGTAATACCCATGTCATTATACACATTATACACATTTTACAACTTATAGTTTCAAGTTTGGTGGTGAGGGTCCAACTAACAGGCTTCTGAGCTTGTATAGTTTGATCACTGATGATGCACAGGAATAATTTGTGGTTTGGTCATGGGTCCTTATGGTGAAATATATAGGCCTATTTGTTATTCAGAATTAATAGATGTTTTAGCTCTATGTAGTGTTTTTGATTATATTTTGTTGTAAAAGTTGTGTTATGTTTCAAGTCACCATTGGAGTGATTAGTCTTCTCTTCAGTAAAGTTTCTTCCATTTCAATGAGAATATACAAATTGTTTTGGTGTATAGACGTAACTCTATAACCTTTCCAGTTTGCTCAACAAATTGCTACACAAATTAGACAAATTATGAGTTAGACAAAGTAATGTTAACGCTCAGCTTAACTGAAAATGAAAGTTTATTAAACTCTGATCCAAAAGTTAAAAACATTTT